>CM065665.1:3762976-3877976 GCA_033220385.1 Triplophysa yarkandensis
ATTCCTATGCTTGTGTCAAACCAATATTCTTAGACAACCTGGGGTTAAAAAAGAAGAAAGAATAAACAATTTCAAACTCCACTCAACACCCATTTATTTTTTGTATAATCAAAAGATAACATAGTGCTTACCAGAACATATATCAACAGGAACACAGGTTGTAGTTCAGTGTGTTGTTTCACAAAGGTTTTAGACCACTTTGTCACCAGTGCAAACTTGCTTTCAGAAAGCTAAACACATTAACTCTCTCACACACAAAATCACACCTCTCTAAATTACGAGGGTTGAGACTCGAATTTTCTCTAAATGGAGAGCACTTGACATAATAAGCAGCCTGACACCATAGCCATTACGCAGAACAAGCCTGCACTTTACCTTCTTTAACTCCAGATGTTGTCCAGAGCTAAACTCAGTTATTTTATACGCTTCTTGTTAAATATGACCACAGGTTTCTGGTAGATACATTGATTTGTTCTAAATTTATATATTTTGTTAATACCGAATAAATGTTTGAGCTAGTTTGTTTCATTAGAGAAATTGGACATTGTCCAGGCTTACTTACAAAGTGGATTACCAAAAGCAAATAAAATCTATTATAGATTCATAATTCTTAAGATATACTCTTAAAACAATCTTAAGGGGCATTTTGTTACACACAAATGCATTTTGTTTTTTATTACATGGATTTTTAATTTGTTTCATTGAATGCTATATGCATCTAGTACATCCTCAGTCACTCACTAGATGTTATATAGTTTGGATTACACTCTTAAAACATCTTCATTAATAAAGTAACTGAGAGGGAGAAAGTTCCGACCAAATAAAAAAAATGGTATTGCCCGTTAGCTTGTCAGGAGTCACAGGGACACATCTTTCTTTCTAGTAATATATAAAAGCTGTAAAACATTAATGTAAAAAAATTAAAAGTGAGATTCCTCAAAAACACTTTCAAAATGATCACTAAGAAAGCAACACGATGAGATTGTAATATGACGATAGAGATTTTCTCCCGGCCAGATTCACATGTTCAAAGTGTAGTTCATGATTCCAGGCACAAGCTCTCGGTGGTTCAGTTCACATGTTTACTGTCTGAAGTAACACACATGGTCCATAGCCATTGTAATTCTGTGAGAATAGAATAAGATTAAAATGGTGATAAAATATTGAAATGTTTTTATTCATATCACAAGATAATTTGTATGTAACAGTTACTGCTGACAGTGGGCGCCCTTGTGCTATATAAAAGGTTCATAAAATGCTTTTTTTATTTTATTTGCCTTAATTGTTACTCTGTTCCTTCAGACATTGAGCTCTTTAATTATTTGTGATTTATTTCTTGTTAAGAATGTGTGTTTTACCTCTTGGCTTTGTATCCACCCTCACATAGGTTGACTAAAGCATATAAGTGTCTCAGAGCATATTCATACTGCAACATAAAAGTGAAAAAATTACTGATACAATTAAGAAATGTAAATATTTTTTCTTGTGGGTTGATATTACTCTTGATTTGGAAATTCTTAATTTAATCATGTGGAACCAATGTACTTCATAAAATTAAGTAATCCCAACAATTAAGTGATTTTCAATCTGTCGATTTTATATAAATTAATGGTCTATATGGTGCAGATGTATTTTGTCAGTAGCCAAAGTATATGAACTGCTTTGTTTTGTTAGAGATATTAGGCATTTTCATGGCTTGGTTACCAAGATGATTACAAAACCACTATAAATCTATAGATTCATAATCTATGATTTTAAAACATCATCATAAAGTGCATTGTGTAACACAATGCCTTTTAGAATAGCTTTTGTTCTAAACGGATTTAGTTTTGCTTGTACCTCTTGCTGGTGCCAGTTGAAGCATTGCTGCTTGTAGTGTTTGACGGTGGTTTTATAACATTCATACTGTGTGAGGTCTTCACGCCCATCCATGTAATTCTGCACTTCCTCTTTGTCCTCCACCACATGCTCAACAATCTTACGCATGGTGTTGCCAAGTAGTTCCCGCACCTACAGGCACATAAACAAATGCGTCAAAACATTAAAAATGGAGATGTTAAAAAAAATCAAACACCCCAAATCGGAGAAAGGTGGAAGTAAAAATTTTGATCTATCTCTTCTGCTTAACAATATAAAACCATTATAAAAAATTAATACTAAATGTAAATATTGGTTCATGGTAGCGTCTTATACCTGCAGATGTGCTTTGATGTCCTGCAGGTGAGCGTGGGCGGCATTGATATCATTGGTCTTCATTAGTTTCCTCTTCATGATTGCAAGTGGCACATCAGGGCTGCTCATGAGGTCATGTTCTGTAATCACAGGCAAAGATACAGGCTCTGCGGTCTCAACGCGTCCTTTGGAGTTACCCTGGAAAGCAACCACCTTCATGTGGGACAGCGTCTGAAACACAAACACAACACACAAAATTGATTACAATTATAAATTCCCAGGCTATACAGATACGAAACAGACCAGCATTTCTGCTTTTAGCAGGCATGTGCTTACCACGGTGATGATGCATTACAGCAGAATATTTTTAACTGAGATAACTGTGAGAAGACATGCAAGTTAAAATATTGGCCAATACCTTATTTCCGTACTGCATCACATGGCTGGTGTTGGTTTTGGTCTTTACGATCTTAAATTGCTTGGCTATTGTCTCAGCGCTCAGATCCTCCTTTAAAAATATATAAAAAATAAACACACACACCATATAAATGATCTTTCTATAAAATTGTCAAGTAGTGTTTAAATGTGTGTATGTAATTACCACATCTGAATCCTCCATCCAGTTGACACTGTACCAGTCTCCCAGGTATGTTTCTCTGGCCTCATCGTAGTAACAGGCGTATGAAGACTCGTGAGTATTGGCTGCAGTTGTGGCATAGACTGAGACACAGTACAAAACGGTTATAACTTCTGCACAATTTGCATACAGCGTATGCACTGATGCAAACCAAACTCACCATTAATGTCAACTGGCAGGGGCTTCATCATAGATCCCGACTCACAGGCCTCAATATACATCACCATCTGTGTGTAAGAGAGATATCTAAATATTTAGTCATGCTTTGGAGATTTTTTCTCGATTCACATATTTCTAAAATATTGTGTGTGACAGTCACCTTCTTGTATTTATTGTTGTCATGCATGTACTTGATGGCCGCCATCAGGTCGTCTACATGAAGCTAAACCAAAAGGACATAAGATCAACACTAAAAATATACAGTATCTGCATAAACCTATGGTCACATGTGAGTAACAAGGAAGCGAAACCAGTTCACTATAAGCCCTCAGGACAAACTTTTACGGTAAAGTTGTCAACGTCGCAAACATATAGGAGCTACTCATCAAAAAAGTTTTTTTAAAGAAATAAAAAATACATAAAAATCAGTCAGCACAGATTAAAAAAGAAGCCCATTCCTATCAGAAAGGAACACTTTTTTATTTTAGTTGGACCTAATCTTGAGTTAAAAGTCAGGAATTAACTTTTAATTTCGTAAATGAAAGCGTCTTTCATACTTCAATAAAAAAATTATCAAGATCTTGATCTTATATCTTGTTTAATTTTTATTGTAATCTTTTTTTAAATTTTAATCTTGGATTTTAACTTATCCGATCTGAAGTATAATGACTGGCTTTTGATTGTATAGGTTAAATATTAGTTTAAAAAAACAAGACTTATTGTTATGTGTGTGCAGGAGGCCGAAAGGATCTGACTCAGTAAAATAGTCACAGGAAGTGGAAAGTGCTTACATCATCATTAGGGAAGGCCAGCAGACCTGGTGCTCCGTGGTCAGTGAAATACACAAACACATGATCATTTGGACCACTGCCAGGAGGAAGAAAGAGTAAAACATGTCATAACATCACAAGACCTGTTAAACTGCAAATCTGAAGCTGCATGATAAAACAAGCACACTGATGGAGATTCCATGGGAAATATTAGTGTTCATTATCATTTCAGGTAATTTACATACTAACATAAATGTTATTGACTGTTATATGACTGTTATTGCCATATCTTGCCTTTTCAGAACTTTCCCAGAACCTCCTTTAACAGCAGAGGCATTGCCTGTCAATACGGCCAGGAAATTCTGAGGAGTTACATCCTAGATCACAAATACAGATCATATTAGTGAATGCATGATAAACACTGTTTATTTTTAAGTCTTAGATTCAGATGTTCAGTGACTGACATCACCAATGTAGTCCTTCAGCACTCCTTTGTAAACATCACTTCCATTGGGTCTGTTTATGATCACTCCTGGAGTCGGGTTACTGGACACACAAATACAGTTATAAGAAACTCTGTAGTGCGAGTTTGTTTGTATTGTGATTTAAACCACCATAATAAAACAAAATATGGTGAAGTCAAAAATACACAATTCTCTCTTTTACTTTTGTTAACTTCTGTTAATAATTGATCATGAAAGTATGTCATTCATCCAAAGATCAAACCACAATCATCTTACTTCTTCAGTTAATAAAGGCAGAGCACTTGATCCACATTTGACACTATGAAGAAGCCACATTAATGATTAAATGTCACAATTGTGTAAATTATTACAAAACTTATTATGAAAATATTAAATAATGGTAAAGATATAAATTTGTATTGTATACGAATGAGACCTGAAATTAAATGAAGGATTCACCAATAAATACTACATATGGGTCACTGTTACTTATTCCTGCAGTTTTTGTTCATCCATAAAAATATAAATTCTATCATTATTCATTCACGTTATTATCGGTTTCACTTTTTTCAACAGAACACGAAAGAACTCTGTTTGTGTATTTACAATAGTAAAGTATATGTTTGCTCCTGCTTTCAGTTATAAACTTTCTTAAATATTCCTGAATGAGCGTGCTTACTGTATGGAGGTTTTTGGACAACCTTCTGAAACATTTTCCATCTTTGTTCAAGACCACAAGAGTGATAAAAGAACTAAGCAACTTTCCATATCCTACATAATTTCTTTCGAAGCTAAAATTTGGTTTCAAACTTAGATTTTTTGTAAAATACATATGATAATAAATGCGATGCTCACTTTGGGTCCTTAGCCAGGTCGTCATACATCATCAACACAATCTGCTCATCTGGGATTCCATTCTTGTGGACGATCTGATAGGCATGGCAGACATCAGCCTATTCATATACAAAAACACAAGCACGTTAAGCTATGGAGGAGAAATATTACTACCAACATTCTAGTTAGTGAAAAGATTCACTGCACTCTGACCTGATGTCTGTAGTTGTACCAGCCATTGGATCCAGCCACAATGACAACCCAGTGCTTTCCATTTTCAGGCTGCTCAGCGGGAAAACCGCTCACTACCAACCCCAAACTCAAAATAAGGCCGAAAATGCTTAGTGTCTGTGGAGTCATGTCTGCAGTTTCCTAAAATAAAAGAAACATGCATTAGGTTATTGTATCATTTTGATAAATGGCAACATATCGGCACAACTGTTGTTACTTTATTACCGGTCAAACATTTAGGGACCCTTACTTTTTTCACATGTACATTTTATAATAAAAAACTCATTCAAATTATGAAAGAGGGAACTATGGGAATTAGGTTGTATGATGGGAATTAGATTTCTATAGAAGTTTTAAAAAAGTTCTCATTTATTCTGCGCTCTTCTTATTCCATCTTCAAAAGTCCAACATTTAAGTTGTCAAGGTTAAAATGTGAAATTAATCTGAATTATATTTTGTGTGTAGAACAATATTCAGAAATTTAGGCAAACATCTTTAGTTCATTTAGATTAAAAAACTGTCTTTCATTTGGTCTCTACGAGTTGCATATATAGCAAATATGTTTAAATCTTACATTTAGTTTATCTTCAATATTTTTTTATTTTAACACATTTTGAATAATTAAATACACACTTAAAGTCTTATACACTGACACACTTATGTAATATAAACTGATGTGTTTGGACAGAAGAACTGAGCCTGAGCTTCTGTTTGAAATTATTTTGAGTCTTATCACAATTCTGTGTTATTTACACATAAAAAACAAGTTTAGCTATCTGAATATCTGTGCTTTGATGAAGATCTCAGAATATGTTGTGTCACGTGCTCTATTCCTTGAAGTGAGCGTCATATTCCCAAATCGAACAAGGAAATAAGGGCTATAATTAAAACAGCAGGCCATTTTATCTGTACTCCCATGTTTTTTCCACACCCAAATTATTATTGACAAATTAACAAATAATCTGCAAACAAATGTATAATAAAATAAAACATAAAGTATTGATGTTGTCTCACCTTTTGTTGTGCTCACTGCCGCGCATGTCTGACTCGCACCCGATACTCTTATATTGCGGAGCGCTTGGGCGAGTGCGCATGCGCAGCAGGCAAAACGATACGCCTCGCCGCAGCATCCAATCAGCGCAAAGCGTCTCGGAACGCCAGCCAATGAAATTTCGACTTTGGAGAGACCGCGTGACTGTTAAGTCATGTGCCGTGAGTTTCGCTTAAAAACAAAACAAGCACTTTCTGTTGAACCAATGTTCCTTATGTTGTGGTTTATCAGTAATTTGACAGTTAGAAAAGTTCCAGGGGAATGTTTATAATGTTAGGGGATTTAATAATTAAAAAAAAGTTTTTTCTATTTTTTATGCACAGTTGACACCTGTTTTGATGACGTCATGAGCATATTTAACCACATGATTATGTCACCTGGTTGTCATATGATCAATTTTTCACTGAATAGTTTTATTGCTGGTCTGATGTCACCTGTTACTCTTAAAATATGCTGATTTTCACAGTGATCATAAGAGAAATAGCATTGTCATGATGTCTGCTAAATGACTAAATGTAAATGTAAATGTCAAGTGGAAGATAAGCAGGTGTATGTCTGTAGATGTGATACCTGGGGTGTCAAATAGGTCTGTTCTGCTTCTGAAGGGTTTAGCAGTACTACTTTCATTGAGGAAATAGCTATTAAACAGCTTCATTCTTAATTTCGAAGGAAATGTAATCTGTCAATTTTTAAGCACCATTGCCTACACTTCTTTAAAAGTGACCTTAAAAAACAGAGAACATTTTGTCTTTGTTTACTCACACTTTGTATTTCAACCCATTTTTACACAAAAGAAGATAGTTCAAAGAAAGTTGGTAATCGAACAACACTGGCACTGTTGGATGCGAAATCAATGCGGTGTAAAAGGGTGCCAGTAACAACATTCTTCAACATATCTTCTTTTTTGTTGTGCCAAAGGAAGATGGGCAAATGACAATGGAATGAACTATCACTTTAACGTTGACCATTTTACTAAATTTAATCTGAACTGTTCATTATTAAAACTTGGATTTATTAATGGAATAATCGTAAATTTTTACGATTAAAAATAGTAATTTTTACAGCAGTCTAAAAATGTATAACATATTTTTTTTAATGAGCATCGGGAATTTTCAAATGTATAGTTATTGGTTTGCAGACGTCCATCTGTTAATGGGGACATGTTTAATACTAAAAATGTCCCTACGATCCCCATAATATTTCCTGTGTTTCAAAGATAACCATTAAATACCTACAACCTACACAAAGACCTCAGTAAATTATTACAAGTCTGCATGTTGGAATATTTATTATTTTATCTAATTATTCCAACATAGATTTTGGCAGCAGGTTATCATAAAAGGCATAACTGATAAGTAAAGACAATCATTAGTTTAACAATAAACAAATTAAGTTTAAATTTCTGTTCTTCCAGCCCCTGCCTCAGATTATTTTATGATGGACACCAACATTCATCCTCACATCACATTAGATGAATATGAGCTAAAGTAGGGTTTATGAGAATGACATTCACACAGTCGCTCACACACTCTAAATCAATGGTTCTTTATATTTATGCATCTTTATTTGTCCTGTAAATGAAAAACAATATAACAAAATGTAAATACAATAATAAATATTCAAAGCCAAATCTTTTTACAGACACATATATATATATATATATATTTATGTATTCATACATAACTATAAGTGGTAAAAACCACCTCCGTTCTCAAGAAACAAAATGGCAGAAATAGAATGTGTCTATGATTTCGCATTTATCATTCCAAAGGCATCGGTAACAATAGCGATTCAAACCCATATGAATAAATAATTTGTGATCAAAAAGAGTAGTGCACAGCTGCAAATTAAAAACAAAAAACAAATCATAGTGCAAGTTAAAGTTTCTCATAAACCTGTCTCTTTGTTTGAAATGTATCCTTAACAAAATATTCAGGATAAGAAGAGGCTGTATGAAAAGCGCCAGCTTCCCATTTGATCATCTTCATCATCCACATCTTGGCAGCTATTAAACACAGTCTGTCTCACTGCATTTCCAGGGCAACACTGCACCTGACTAAATTTGGCAGAAAATACAAAAAAACTTAACTGTAGCTGCTATAAAAACTGTTCTGTGTGTATTTCAAGCATGTTTTAGTGTTCCCTGTGTGTTTTCAGACAGCTGATGAGATGCATAGAAACTTAAAGACAGAATGAGACCACTGCTACTCATAAAGGAGAAAAGGAGAGAAAAGTTTCCCGGAGCTGATCTCTCATGCAGCATATACGAAAAACACGGTGCAAGGCAGCTTCTGTCCGGACTTTAGCAAGTGTGCTTCTTGCAGGGTGTGTTGTGTCTACGTTCTCCTTTTGCACAAGTCCCTGGTACTGCGTTCAGATCAGCAGCTGGTAAGTAGTGTGGACCAATGTCCATCAGCACGTGCAGAGGCCTGATGTTAAAAGCGTGTGTCCTCACACCTCTGCTCCCAGTTCAATCACTCCAGTCTCTACAATAGGAACCAATTTATCTTCCACCTGTACCAGCAGGATGGTCTTTTCGATGTGAGACCGACTAACCGGGTCACGGCTGCAAGGCACCCAACGATGAACCACCTACAGAGAGTTTCAATGTAAGAAAAACAAATATTTTGATAAAAAAAACAATAGTACTTTGTGTGATGAACTCACATGACCCTCCATGCCCTCAAGGGGGCACCACTCCCTCCAAAAGTTTCGTCCAGCTCTCAGTCTCATGGTCTCATCCGGCCACACCAACTCTTTCCTCTTGGACTGATTCATCACATCCAGCACCTGACTGACATCCACAATCTACACCAGCACATATAAAAAATGTTTAATCCAAAGTCCAAACATAGCATAAGAGAAACAGTCAACCAGATGCTCACCTGCACTCTATAGGAGATATCATCCCTTCTCAGACAAGACAATGACGGATTGTGATAATGATGATGGATGTGATGAAGATGATGGTGGGGGTACGGAAGGTGATCTGTCCCCAGCCCTAAGGCCTCGTTTCCCAGCAGGCCTGCGAGGGTGTGGGCATGTCTTTTACAGGGAGGGATGGAGTGGGCAGAGAGAGAGCTGGAGGGGCCAGGCGGGTCGGAGGTGGCTGAAGCATTAGTGCCCAAGCGGATTTGGAGGGAGGTGGGCAGAGTGCGAAGAGACAGCTGGCTGCTGGAGGAGCGTCTGCAGGGCTCTAGACCCGTCACAGAGGTGCGGAGTGAAGACTGACGGCTGCTGCTATGTCGATACGAGGATGACTGACTCACCACAGATGCGCGAGCGGGTGACTGTCGCACTAAACCAGACTGTACAGACTGAGAACTCTGACTCATACCTGGAGAGAAAGAGAGATTAATACTGGTCATCTTAAAACACAAATGTTTAGCCAGAATGAATCATGTTTATATATTAACTGTGTGGGTGTTTGTGTATATACCTAAAGAATGAGATGTGTAAGCATGTAAGGCTGTAGGTCCTGAACTATGCTGGGAATCACTTGCTCCCGTCCCAGAGTTCCCAGAATTCCCACTGCCACATGATAGACCACCTGCATCACAATCTTCCACGTTTCCCCCACTGTTACAGCCGGCACCGCAACCTTTACGTAGTCTAGAGAAAGACACATCAATACTATAACTATGATAACTTTTAATCGAAAAATTCCTTTCTCTTTTTTACACACTCACCTGTGCCAAGTGTTAACAATGAAGTTTCTTATGTTGCTGATGCTTATTGGTCCACCCAGTACATATCCCAGCTGTGAGTGAGTATTACAGTAAGAAGTTGTCAGGGGCGACACATAGATGGGGTAGCCGATTGGCTGGTCGCAGGATGAGTTGATCATGTTGCGTAGTGCTTGTTTGGCATTCTGGATGCTTCCGCGCTCCGGGTTTCTGTTTCGCAAAAACACCAATTCCTGCTGTTGGCCCGCCCACAAACCACGCACACATTCCTTATTTACCTGAGAACACAAAAAGAACAACCATTTATTATCAATTCTATTCAAGAGACCTATTCTCCCTATTTAACCATTTCGTGAGCCTCCTATTTCACCTTTATGACCCTAAAGCTGAGGTAACGTCTGTTAAGCATGATGATCTTGTACTCATTGGTTCCTTCATCTAGCACGTGTCTGAGGGCGAGCAGTGAGGGAGAGTTGGACAGCACCGCGCTGCGCCAGGCCGGGTCACCCTCGTGAGCGATCACAAGTGTTTGCTCGTGAGTCGAGATCGCCTCAAACAACACCGATGACTCTTCATATTCATCAGGAGACGTGAAATGATCCTGCAAAAAAATTACACAATCGCATCTTATATGAATACCATGTATCTCAAACAAACACACATATACCATAGCAAACACTTCTCACCTGGTGCAGTTTGAGCGACATGCGTATTCCAGGCACTACAACCTTCCTCAGCAGCTCCATGTCAGTAAAAATCCATTCATCTCTTACAGACGAGATCCGGAAATCTCCCTTGAACAAGGCATGCAGCCCGTATAGGAAAGACTCCAGATTACTGCAATAATGCAAACATAAATTAGAACAGACACATTGTAAAAGCACAGCACTTTGTTGATAAAAGAAACTACATGCCCCCACCTGGACATGTGGTGAGATGCTGTTCCTAGGGCTCTCCTTCCCAAAACACACAGACCATAACAAAGCAAAACCAATTTGGAGTCTTTGTCACTGTTTAATTCCTAAAAAAGTGAGTCAAGGAGGTTTTAAGATTAGTCTAATGTTATTTTCATATTTTATCAATTTGATATAATTATGTGTTTGTCATCACCTTCTCTCTTCTTGAGTTACAGTACTGGATCCAGCTGAGGTAGACAGAGCAGAAACTATCCCTAGAGATTCCAGCCAGTCTATGGTCATAGTCTTCATCAATGTTGGGGTTAAAGGTGGGATCCAAGTCAACGTAGTTGCGGTCTCCGCAGTTTTTAAGACCTTCGAGGAGGACATCATTCGCCAGCCATTCTTCCAGTTTAGGAGACGCAATGACGTAGTAAATGATGCCCTACACAGTATCACATTTAAAATGCTTTTCATTTTTACAATATACTCAGATACCTTTAGTAGGTACTTAAAAAAAAGAGCATAATTTGTCTATGTCTAGTCTCAAGCTCAAGAGCAGTGTGCTGACCTTGACGTAATATGTAGTGAGGATTCTCCGCAGATCAAACACCTGCAGCATGGATGCTGCGCTGTTATCAGTAATACTATAGCCTTCCAGGGCATATTTAGTGACCAGAACCTCCCATGCCAACCAGCGCTGGCCAAACGCAGCGTTGAAGGACAACAGGTGGGGCATATGGCCAGGTTCACAACAACAACAGCTTTCATCTTCTTCAACTCCCTCTGTTATCGCCTCAACCTCTCTCTGCTGACAGTACGTCCCTTTGAAAGAGAAAGAAAAACTGAGCAAGAAAGATAAAGAGAAGAAACTCAGCTTATTTTCTAATAAACTTGAGTTCTGTTCCCTTACCCCTGAACTCAAGTCCTCTAAGCTGAAAGGTGATGAGTCCGTTGCCAATCTCAACGAGGTGAACAAGAGCGTTGAGATAATCAGAGGCCAGGATGAAGCAATCTCCGGTGCTGTAGTTTCCCCAGCGGCCCAGCTGAAGATCTCCGCACAGAGAATGCTGCAAAGAACGTGTCAGGTGCTCGTAGAAAATTGAGTTCAGGTTATTATCATCTGAACCTGGAGAGATGAGAGACGGCAGGTTTAGAAACAACACAATAAAGGAAGTTTAGTAAAGCAGATAAAAAAGTAAACTATAATGACTGGCTGCTTTACCTGGGTTTCTGTCGAGTTGTGAGGCCAGTCTGGTGTTAGAATGATCCACCCGCTTAGTGCTAAAGCAAACAAAATCAGATAAGTGCAAAGAAACACAGCAGAGGAAAAACAGAAGAATGAGAATCTTACTTATATTCCCTCTCCCAGAAGCGCACAGGTCTAACATAAGAGCTGATGAAAATAGCACTGCCAAGGAAAGGGTTCAGAGGAGTTGAGAACACGGCAGAAACGATGGCCTGGACAAACAACATTGCTGAATCTGTTATAGAAGGAGTCAAGAAATAATGTCTCGAAACCACACACTTGCAACTCATACAGATATAAATCACAGCAATTCGAACACAAAGTTTGTTGAGGATACGTGGCACTGCAAACGGTTGGGCGAAGGCGTGAAAGGCAGAGCCCCAGGTGATCTGCCATGGCGCGATGTACGTATAAACAAACTTTAGCTTATAAAAGAGCTCCCATAACTACAAAACACAAAATCACAACACACCAAAGAGTTATACAACACAGGTTTGCAAAAGAAGTTTGAAATAACAATATGAAATGTAGAATAGTTTAACTGTCCATTAAAGTGCTTTAAAAAACTGCTCAGAACTAGGAAATTCTACTGTAATAAGAATGTTTTATAATGCTTAATTTATTTTGTGCAACACTTGAATACACTTATCCATATTTAATTTTTTACATTTTATTATATGATGCCCAAATCAAAAACATTCAATCTGTGGCTAAAAGTCATTTTGACTTACCTTGCTGAAGACAATGGACATGATGAAGAGGTCAAGCAGCAATGTCTCAGAGAATTGCTGGTAATCAAAGGTGAAGAACAGGACTGTAAAGAGGACTGTGACATACTGATATGTTGGACTGCTATAGGAAGAACGGAGCAGTTTTAATCCAGCAATAGTTATCATAAGAGCTCCAAACCTGAGAAAAAAATAGAGATAGATATTTTAAAATCGCTTGTGTTATTTGAAGGAATTGCAAACAACTGATCAAGTGCTATGTTGAAAATAAACATGAAGACTTTTGCACTCTAGGAATGATCTCATAGTTCTCTGACAATTTGCCTGAAGTAATCGCTTTTTGTTGTGTTCGAACTAGATATCCCAGAAAACTTATTTTGATAGAAAACACTTAAGGTCTTTCTCTAGCCAGGGTCTAAACCAGCAAGTAAGGAATGACCCGACAAGAAAGCCAGCCCTGATTGGCCAAACTTTTGTTCTATGGCTGTTTAATGGACGAGCTTAAATGTCGCCGGCTAACGCCAATGAGTATGAAAACTTAAAGCCGAGTATGAAAACCTTTTTACTTATTCTGAAACTTTGTTCATGAGCTTATCTGGTTGAAATATGTCTCTGTCTTTGCACATTCTACCTGTAAAAAATTCTGTATAAAAGAGTTATGTTGCATAAAAACTAAAATGACTATTAGATAAATTCAAACTGACATTTTATGTGAAATCGTACCCATTGTTATAAGCTCACTGTTGTGAAAAGGGACAATTTATTGTTAATTTTAAGAAACAGCGATGAAGGTGAAATTACTTACTCTGTGTTGAGTTTCCTGGGGCTGGCGAGTTCCTGAGCGCTGCCGCTAAGCTCGTTTAGCACAACGAGAGGATACAGGATGTTCTTCTCCACAAACAGCAGCCACACATGAGTGCGCTCAAACCACATGACATGGGCGGCACCTGCACAGACAGCACACATTTCAGTTTCTGCTTACTGTTTTCCAACAGCACCAGTATGTGATTTTTACTCACCCCGGATTTCAAACTGATAGTATTCCCTGCTTTTGAGCAGCGGGTGTGAAAAACAGTACCATGGTAACTGCTTTCTCATCTGAGGCAACAGGTAATGAGTTAAGAGCCCTACTGCCCCTACTAGACCATATAGAACATAGCTCAAAAATGGCTAGAAGAGGAGAGAGAGAGGTGGAGTGTGAGAGGTATAAAGAACATTTTCATTTCACACTATCAAGTATAATCGATTAGAGTAATACTTGTCATTTACCTGTAAGGCGATGAACACGGTGCTGACATGAATGGCAAAATACAGTACAGCGATGACAACACAGACAATCAGGTCTGACTGCAGTCTCTCGTTCTATTGCCAGAGAGAAAAAGAGCAACAACCATGTATAATATTTAATAAACATGAATATTTTGGTGCAAAGTGTGTGAAAAGTGGATGGTTGGCTTACCACAGAGTTTCTGAGCTTTTCAGGTAAAGGATCTTGTACCTCCGCTAAGGGATCTTCAGGATTTTTCTCTTTTATGTTAGGGAAGACCTTTGACTGCACTAAAGAGCTACACACACACGCACGAACACACACACACACACATTAAAATGCAAAAAGAAAATATAGACGTTTACTATATTATGTACTTTCTCTCACAGAAGATATTTTGAAGAAAGTTGTTAACTGAACAGCGCAAGCAGCCATTTGCTTGCATTGGTTTTGTGTCAACTCAATAGAAGTGAATGGGTACTGCTTATGTTCAGTTACCATCCATTTTCAAAAAATCTTCCTTTGTGTTCAGATGAAGAAAGCCATACAGATTTGAAGTGACAAGAGGATGAGTAAATGATCACCAAATTTTTATTTTTGGAGCAATAATCACTATAAAATCGATACAATAAGATCTATATGATATAATACATGGTCAAACCGCTCAACTCAGCAAGAAAAAAATAACTACATCATCTGTCAACCCACACACAGGACTTACATAAGCACGGAGGGGTCACTGCTCTGGCGACTGAGATGGTACGAAACAGCAACCAACAGCCCACAAAACACCGAGAACAGTACAGGGATGTGCTGAGGATCCCATGAGTCCTGAAAACCCACACAATGTTCAGTGTGAATCTGCTCAGAAAATACTTAACATGGAGAAAATCTAACTGCAGTGAGGCACACTGAGATCCCGGGAGAATTAAAGAGCAGTAGACAGTAAGGTTTCACCTTCAGGGCTCCATAGCAAAACCCGTAGAGCATCGCTACAGTGACGACGCTGCGTAGAACGCTATAGAGCGCTGAGAGCAGACTGGTGCATGCTGTAAATAAGCACAGATGTAATATGAGAATCCTGCATTATCATTTCATTCATCATTTCATTTGTCATTTAACTGTAAACCTATACACGTAACCAAGTCTTTAAAAACCCAGCTAAGGTATTCTGTCATTCAAAGTTTTAAACATGAAGTCATCTGACAGTGTAAAGAACATTTAGTGACATATAAACTTAATATATTTAATCCCAGTTAAATTTAAGGAACAGTTCACCCAAAAATGACATTTCTGTTATATACACATTTCTTTGTTCACAAAGCAAGATTTTTAGAAGAATTTTAGCCGATATCTGAGACATCAATCAACACCACAGAAGGAAAGAATTGTAGTCAAAATACCCCTCTTTTGTATTCAACAGCCAAAAAATCTTTATACTGTGGTAGTCAATGTGCAACAGAAATCTAAATCGTTAACATTCTTCTAAATAATTTTATTTGTATTCAACCGAACAAAGAATTAAATACAGGATTGGAACTTGAAGGTGACTAATTCATAACAGAATTTTTGTTTAACAGTTTTTTTATTTTTGGGTAGGGTATCCTTTTAATGATTTAAACCAAAATGTTTATACATGTCCTCATAATTAGATTTTAAACATGTTTTACCGTTTCCTCCAAAGACATGTATGTCAAGTTGTTCAAGTAGGTACATGACGAAGGTGTTAATCTGAGGAAGCAGCCCAATAAAGAAGATGATGGGAAAGCACAGGGTGAAAACTACAGAGAGAGAGAGAGAGAGAGAGAGAGAGAGAGAGAGAGAGAGAGAGAGAGAGAGGAGAGAGAGAGAGAGAGAGAGAAGAGAGAGAGGGAGAGAGAGAGAGAGAGAGAGAAGATATTGTAATACTAGTGTAGTTTAGTCTCATCACATCAGCATTATTTTATCCTTGCTCAGCTCTGGCATGCTTTCCAGATTCAGAGGAATGCTGAGATAAACTTTACAGTATGCATATTTCCATATAGAACAAACATGAACTGCTATGTATTCATCTTTTGTCCTCTTGTGCATCAGTGCTCACCGATGAGAAGATCTCGTGCCTGGGACAGCAGGATGGAGCTGGTGAGAGCTACTCCATACAGAGAAACTGAACTAGTGCTGCTGTTCACACTCCCATAATGCAACAGCCAGATCAGCCCACAGCAGAGACAGAAATACACAGGTCTACTGTAGGCGATGATACGGTTATGACCCTACAAGCAAATTCCAAAAAGACAAAATCATGTCTCCTTATTTCCACATACTGTGTTTTTAGGTTTATTGTAACGATTTTGTATTATTTAGAAATGTAAGCTACTCACATGTCGTGGGGAGGAAGAATCAGGTTGGACACTCTGAGTGAAAAGAAATAAATATCCATTAAAAATCAATTACGACATCAATATATTTAGGGAATGGTTGATTATGATTTTTTTTTAATCAGGCTTAATTTATCCAATATTATGATCATGATTATTTACCACGTTACACATTACAAATTATTAATAGATCAACATCAACATAACACTCAATTTAATAACCAATAAATTTAAACAAGAAGATAAAATAAGATCTGAATACATATATTAAAATAAATAATTAATAGGTTATACAAAATCTCAATTATTTTTTACTACATCTGCATATTTTTCAACTTGTTTCGCCAAATCAAACAAACCAAAAAATAATCTAACCTTTAATAATGAGTACTGGCAGCTGGCAATAACAAGGCAAAACTGAAAGACCCAAATGTCGGTGAAGAATCCATTGACAAGCAGCACTGAACCCAAAAAGGCCACAAGAACCGCCAGAACCACAGAGAGCAGGTTCTCAAGAACTTTCCGGTTTCTGTCACACACAAAAACATTTATGATCAGGGTCATAAGCAAGTTCAGTCTAACAGACATATTGTGCATAAGTGCCTTTGTACCTGTCAAAGAGGGCCAGAAGTGTGAGTCTATCAAAGTGCAGCCCGACCCAGAGGTGCGGCAAGAGCCAGAATCGATAGTACTGCTTAGTTTTGTGTGCGTGTGTGTGCGGGTGATTGTGCGAAGAGTCCTGCGTGCAGTGCGGGGCCTCCTGCAGGTCAGGACTGCCATCCACATCATGCTGTTCCAACAGCTCCGGGTCCATGGAGAGCAGACGATTTAGACGCATCTGAGGAAATGAGAACTAAGATGGAGTGAGTTTACACACGTACACTGGGATTATTGTTTCAGCTGTGCTACTGTCCAAACAGAAGCTCCATTGTGAACAACACATATTCTCATACAGTACGATGACACTACAGCTAGTGTGTGGGACAACTGTCTCTCAACATAATACAGACCATGATGTGTGCATTAAGAATATGTGCATAAAGAAGCCATGTGCGTAAGTCTGCCCATTAGCACTCACCAGGTCATGAGGGTAAAAACGAACTGAGGTAGAACTGGAGAGGTGGGAGTCTGTTTCCCTGCAGAGAGAAAGGAGAGAGAGACAGAGAGAGAGAGACAGAGACAGAGAGAGAGAGAGAGAGAGAGAGAGAGAGAGAGAGAGAGAGAGAGAGAGAGAGAGAGAGAGAGAGAGAGAGAGAGAGAGAGAGAGAGAGAGAGAGAGAGAGAGAGAGAGAGAGAGGGAGGGAGGGAGAACAACAGTCATTCTAGAATGGATCTGGAGCATCTGGAAAGGATGCTTAGTTTTGCTTGACTTTCTACTATAATTTACCAGAGGTTATTGGAGGCTCGTCTAGTTGCAGGTTCAAAGTTCACCAGGGACATGTCACATCCTCCGACCTCATAAAGAGGTGGGGTTAGCTTCCCTAAATTGCACAAACAAAGAGGAGGTAATGGGTCGCATCATACGAGGTCCACATGTTTGAACTCTATACATTTATATTTATTATAAAATTGGCCAATTATCACTGCATAACAAGTGGGGATAAGGTGCCTTGCTTAAGGGCACTTCAGGCATTGTCTTCTGGCACTGGGGTTCGAACCAGCAAACCTCTGCATAAAGGTCCAACTTTCTAACCTCCAGACCACAACTGACCTCCTTTATTATAGTACAGTTCTATAACTTGTATTGAGGTGCATGCAGGTGTAATAGATGGGTGAGAGAGACAACTCGATCATGTCAAAAAAAGGTACAGCGTTTTTACAATGCATACCAAAATCATCCTGCAGGCTGGCCACACCCACAGTAGAGGCCTTATCTGGACAGCCCTCCAGCTGCGCACTTCCATTCCTGACCAGCAGGGAGGCACTAGTGCTCAACACCGTCACCTGAGACGGCGTGCGGGATGGCTGACCTCTGACCTGTGACCCTGAGGCTTGAGATACCTGACTCAGAGCCTCCTGCAGACTGGGAGAGAAACATACGTGATTCAGACAGAGCGACTGTGTGTGGAGGTATGTGTATAAAAACACGGCAGATGAGATGTCGCAAGGTCAAGCTTAAGAGAGAAAGGAGCTGGTTGGGGTTTTCCTGGAGGCGGTATGAGAGATGTACAGGAAGTGTAAAATGAGAGGGGTGCTGACCAGGAATAGAACAAGGCTATGTTCAGATTTCCCTGCTGGAAAAAAGCTAGAATTGTTTTGATAATTAAAAAAAATGTAAATATTGATATGATAAAACTATGATACATTTCCTTGATAACTTAAATAATTTAAACTTGTATTAAATATGTAAATGCCGACAGACAGAGTATTCAACTTTAAAAACAACTCTGGAGATTTCTGCAATGACTGTTTACTAAATTAGTAGGCAGGAGGGAGTCAGTCATAAGTTTTAAGCAAATACAGTGGGACTAAATTTGTACACAGTGCCTCAGAACAGTGCAGAAATAACAGTTAACATTTTCAAGTAAAATGCAAGTGAATCTGAGTTGTACCTGAGTGGAGATCCAATGAGGGAGGCCGGAGGCGTGGAGTTACTTCCTGCGTTGTGCCGTCTTCGCACAGCTTGACGACGGAACGTACTTCGCTCGCGGCGGAAAGTGACAGAGTCGTCGTTTGCTGGAGCTGTAGTAAAGAGAAGCAGTGATCCATCACTTCATAAAAGTTAATCACAAAACAAATAGCGGTTGTTAAGCTAAATGGACAAAACACTAAGGTAAACCATAAAATAATGCTTGTGCGTTTCTAAGATTAAATGGTGTACCGCGGGATCTAAAATCAGTAATGGTATCAGTTTCAAAACTGTTATACCATCATAAAAAATAATGCATTTATAAAGGTGACGGGGATTACATTTTAAATATAATTTATAAAATGTCTAAAAATGCGTATGTATGCGTGGTTGTCATCATGTGACAGCGTGGAGGAGAAAAAGAGAGGTGGGGAAAGATGGCTGTTAGCACACCAACTAATTTGAAAAAGAACACAACTTCTGCACCTGCTAGTTGCTAATAAAAGTTATTAATACTGTTGTGTTATTGTTTCTGCATTAGAGTTTGATATTCAGTTTCTGGATGGTTTGGGCACAAGGTAACAGTGTGGTAACGCTGTCTGACCCTAACATCATAATTCTATTATTATTTACTGTAATACCTATACAGGGGTATGATAGGAAAGAGCCTTGACAATATAACATTTTAGATACCGCCCAAGCCTAATGCTGATACAAATACATTTAATATTTACCATTTTTTATAACAATTTGTTACACAAAAAAAGTTTTCTAATAAATAGTCAGTGGCAAAATCATATATTGTCAAAACCTGTTAATAAAGTTTTGCCATGTTCCTTCACACAGGTTAACTTGTTTCAAACAGGAAGTGCTTAACACTTACAATTTTTTAATACTTTCACCTTTATTTTCAAGTGAATTGTGAGATCATAGCCAAAAAAAGCTGCACTTGACAGAAGCACTTCCCCATGTATAACTTTTACTGTGTTGTGTCTGAGCTGATCTGATAATTCATGGGAGAAATAAAAGTTTACTACAAGAATAAACAGAGTTAAAACAAGCTGACGCCGGACCAAAAGGGTTGTTAACTTGTTTTTCAGATTCAGATCTTTTTTGATTAATAGGCTAACAAACTCATGGGCAAACAATAGTGCTGCTCTTATTTTTACAAAAGCTAAACACACATCAGATGAAAATAGACATTAAACTGTCTAAACAAAATAGACAGTGCAAATATGCCTCAACACACACCACACACACTTCTGAATGTCACACAAATGTTTGTGTATCCCACACTTTTGTGCTTCCAGATACACAAACACACAGAAAGATAGAGAACAGGAAATAATTATTAACCAACAGTGTCAAAGCAAACAGATGAGGTCCAAAATCCAAATTCTTAACAAATACAAGTTCAGGAACACGTTACTGCAACACTGATACATTCTTATTATTCATCATTATTTTTTATAAGAAATGCCTGTTAACTTATGAGTTCAACCTTTACTTAGCTTATTTTTAAAATAATCAAACTACTTCAATTATCAAACTATCAATTGTATTCTTAAAGAGATATTGCGCTTCAAAGTTTTTTGCTTTTTTTTAATAGCAAATTTTATGAGGAAAAGATCTCTTACAGAAGTGAAAGACGGGGACCCTAAATATTTTCTAGATGAACAACATTAACATTTTCTCAATTTTCTAAAATGGTCATATTACTTTTTAGAGAAGAGTGTTGCTAAAAAACTTATATTAAAAATGTTACAATAATGTTATTATTTATATATATTTATATGCAGTAGATCACATTACGAGAGTGTGTGTAAACACAGGAATCTGGAAGCTAGCATTGCCAGCTAGTGTTATAAATATTTAGAAATAATAAAGTGTGATCGAACCCTAAACTCAAAAACAAACTGTAGTTTGAGCTGCTCTCCCTTAAGAGATTATCAATAAAACAGTCAACAACACTGAGATTTGTCATTGTTTTTTTGTGGCACCGTTTCGTCCGATTGTACACACAAATGTCTGGTTTATTATCTCTGTGGGAACAATCTATAGGAGTTATGGTTTAAAACTGTACAAAATGTACATTCTATTTCTTACCCTACACTTAAACCTAACATCTAACTTTTACAATTTTTGGTCTTTCATGTGATCAATGGTTCTTAATAGACCAATAACCCTGCACATCTCTCTGATGTAGAATCAACAGGCTGTTGGAGCAACATTTAATTAATTCTGCAGGGGTTTGTGTGTCACAGCTGCATCGGCCAAATGTTGTGCGAACTTCGTGTTTCTAAGCAACAAGCATGTTAAGTGATGTCTACACATTCTGTTAAAAGCTCTCAATCTTAAAGAATTATTTCAAATAAGAAAGACTGCTGCTATTACATCATAACTGGTAAACAAAAAACATTCCCACTTTAATTAACCTCATTACTCAACCTAACAGTCTTTAACGAATAAGTGCATGTACGAGCACTTACTACATTAAAAGAATCTATATGTGCGTGCATGCTCACCCCGTGATCCTGTCGCTTGGTCTTGTGTGTGACTCAGGGTAATAGGACAAGGCAGGCTGTTCCTGGACCTGGTCACTGACTCAAGTTGAGAAGCTCTTCCAAGAAGCGACGCTGCATCCAACACCTCGCCCTCTTTAGCCTCCAAGTCTGACTTTGAGGTTGTGAGGGGTCTGGAACTCGCTGGCGCCCCCAAAAGATGAGGGTCATTAAGGCAAGCCGTCGTGCTGCTGTCCAGACTCAAAACCCGGGCGTGCGTTTTAGCGCTGCCCGTACTAGGAGTGCGGCGTGTTGCTCTGCGCTTTCCTTTTTCCTTATCCTTTTCCTTACATTTTTGACTGTGACTTTGTGCACTGTGCATTTTGGCCCGCAGGGTGACACGATAATCCTCAGGGGAGGGACATGAGTGGGGTGTGCTGGATGAAGAGTCTGTGCTGAGCTGGTGGCTGGAGTGCAGGCTTGAGGCACAACTTAGTTCACTTTGATCGCTGGAATCTTCTTCTCCTTTCATGAACACTGCCGAGCGAGGCTTTGCCATGCCACGCCCGCAAATGTATTCCCGGTGCCTGCTGGCATCAAAACTGTTTGCACGCTGCTTACCATTTCGTCGGCGACCGCTACGGGGGGCGCCAGATGAAGAGGCAGCCCGGTGAATAAGATTGCTTGATTTGGGTCGCAACTTGTCGGGCTCTAACTCCTTGTGCTGGTGGGTGATGTTAGCAGACAGATCTGCGCTAGTCCTTGACCCTGCCTCCAGAGTCCCCTCGTCCTTTTGGCCTTCTGAGTTTGAGGAGTTGGGGACATCAACGGAGGGCAGTTTAGTGGCAAGTTCATTGGCATGGGGATTTTTATTTGCCTCCCCCGAGGCCACGTTAGAGTTCCTTGGATCGCTGTGTCCAGATGTCACTTTCTCGTCGCCAGACAGCGACAACAGGCTCTCTACATGTGTAGAGCTGGTCTGCTCACTATGTAGGCTGCTAAGGGTGCTGTTGGTATCCCTGTCCGTTCCACTACAGTAGCTCTCCGTAGAGCCGCTACTACGTGTGCTTAAACTCCTTAAACTCTCGACACTCCGCCCTCCTTTTCTTTCTCGACTCCCCTGGACAGCCCCTGATTGGTACAACCCAGATCCCCCTTCCCCAGGACAGTCCTCCTCCCCTGTCTCTCCGGAGGCAGACCTTGATATCCTACGACGCTCTTTCTGTGAAGACCTTTGACATACCGTTCCTGAAGTACTAGGAGTTTCGGAGTCTGGCTGCTCTGAGCTATCCGTCGCCCTATGTGACTTGGAGGCCTCCATTTCGCATACTGGATCCAGTCCTCCCCTGCGCGGTGGAGGGTAGAGGCTGAACTCAGGCATTGAAGGATCTGGAAAAGCAGATCCAGCTGAGCTTGAAGTGCGAGGCAATCCGCGAGGACGAGATGACTCTTTGCGAAACGATTGTGAGTGGGTGGAAAGATGGGTCGTGACTTCTGTGTCACATGAGGACAGTGATTGGCTGAATGGGTGGGGGGTGGAGCCATAGAGGTCTTGAGCCAGTGAGGTTGATGGCTGCATGGAGGCAAAAGAGTCGTTGGACACGAGGCAGAACATCTTTGGGTCTGACATCAAATCTAAATAGGGAATGTAAAGCAGGCAAGGTAAAACTTATGAAAAATCAACAAACGTGCTTAAAGTTGCTCATTTAAATGAAGCTGGGAAAAGGCATGATAACAGTAAAAAAAATTACTCTTTTTGGAATAGATTTCTCAATTATGTGTCTAGAACGCAACAGTCACCATATAAATAAGTGACGCAATCATGTCGAACAGAATAAACACACATTTTCCTGAACACTGATGAAATGGTAAAAGCCTATGTAATCATCTTCCAAACTCAATTAGAACTACATTGTGTGCACTCTAACTTTCACAAAAACCACACTGTACAGAAGGTCATTACTTTTGTGCTTTAAAAAGTCTACGCAAGAATGCAGTGCTGACATAACCTTTCTGTGTATTTTTTGTAACTTATGACCATCTCATTGCTCACTGAAGTCCTTTATTCTAGACCTTATGGTGGGGAAAAACAGTGCTAAGCTTTATGTTAGAGGCTTTTTAGTTTCCAGTTAAACAAACCCACAGTCAGATGGAAAATAAAAAAAGATATTGAAAACAGGAGTCTCACTTCTGCTCAATTAAAAAAAACTGTGTGTTAAACAGTCTGTGACAATGAGAAACTTATGTAATGCCCCCTTAAGCCCCTTTTAAACAAGTTTAGAGTAAAAATGCAAATGTGACACTATTTATTGAGTACATAGTATGTTTTTTGGATATTAATATCCCTTATAATTAACAAGACAGAAGTTTATGAAAAAACAGCTGTTTGTCACCTTTGAATAATTTCACAGAATATGTTTTAGGAATCGCAATTCTGAGGTAGATGTAGCTTGTTATTTAAAATTGTTGTCTTCAATTTCAATTACATGGTTTTAATCAGATTAGGGATTGATTTAATTCAGTTAACCCAAAAATTAAAATTGTGTCATCATTTAGTCACCCTTGTTACTTCAAACTTGTTTTACTTTCTTTTTTCGCAGAACACAAAAGAAGAAATTTGGAATAATACTGGTGCCTGGCACCCTTTCACCTGCATTGGCTTTGTGTCTCTATATTAGAAGTGAATGGGTGCCACTGCTGTTTGACTTTCAACTCTTGAAAATATTTTCTTTGCTTTCTGGAATGAATTCATACAGGTTTAAAATGACAAAAGGAGTGAGTTTTCATTTCTGTTTGACTATGACAAGGAATATTACACTCCTTATTGTACATCTCTCTGAGGTAAAAGTAGTTTGTAATTTGCATCCAGAAATTGTCCGTCTTCAATTTAATAATATGGTTTCAAAATAGGGTGTTGATATTTAGTGCATGCATAAAAAATTTAATGGGCAAAACATTTTGAGGTACACTTTTTTGATGTAAGATCAATAGAAATTTTGTTTTAAGTTTATGCAAGCTATTTTCCATTACATTACATTTTACATTGTGTTCATTAAGATTCACACCTTGGTCCTGACTGCAACTTGGAGCCAAACTCAAGCTGATGTCATCGGGAATCTTCCCTACTCCTACTCCTGCGAAGACACACACAAGTTTTATTACTTATTTAAAGACTAAACTCATCCTTAAATCCCCCACTCTCTCTATCTCTAACACACACATAATCTTAATTCAAAGACATGCCCTGTGCCCTGCAGTACTGCAGACCTTCTTACACATCACTTTTGTCTGAAGAAAACCTCATCTCTCAGAATCTAAACGCCCCTATTGATAGCCCCGGCACATTCTCTCTCACTTCTGCGTCCTTTGAGTTTAACAAAAAGTCAAAAAACTTCTGTATTTTCGATCATAGCACTTACGCAGCCCTCTGATAAACAGGTTGCCGCATTTGCTCTGTGCATGTGAGCATTGGGGTAGTGAAGAAGCTCAAGTACTTTGCTGAACTCAGCAAAAAACATTTAAAAATGCTCTAGAGACCAATTTTAAAACACAATGTTTTGCTATACAGATAAGTGCAAACTACAAACCAATTGTAAAAAGACCTAATGCAAATGTCTCTGTTGTGTTCTGTGTAGCTCTGTTATGCGTCAGAATCATTGTCAGTGTAAAGACTTTATGTGCATGTGAAGCTGCAGATATAGTGCAGTGCTGCTTACATAAACCTACGTTCTAATAGTTCATACCCAATAAAAAAAAGATAATGAGATCATCCACAATCTCAAAACTCTTATTTTCATCTATACTAACAGTGAGAAGTTTTGGGACACTTACATACTTATACATTCATGTTTTCCACTAATATTAATAAACATAATTCTGAAACAAAAAGGGAACTATGTGAATTATGTTCTAACTACAAAAATGAAAAACATGTTATAATCGATCATCTCCAATATTCCTCTGTTCTCAAACTGAGATGCTTTTAAAGGATTCCCTGTCCATCCTGTACTCTCATTGGCTGCCCTATTTTAATATTCAGTCAAAGTCATCCATATTATTGAATATGTAAGGTGTGTCATCAAAAACACATATGTTCGATAAATTATATTTTTGTAGTGTACTTTTTCCAAATGTAAAGTTGAAGAATAAGGTTAAAAGTACTCTGATTCAACTCCATTTAATAAACTTAATCGAATGTAGATTAAAAAAACACTGCAGCAGAGAAGAGACATTTGAAATATCCTTTCTATAGATGCTAAATGGTAACATGAAGTAGTCAAAAAAATCCTATTCTGAATCCTAAAATGACCTTTTTATGCCTGTTGCCACTGCATTAGTTCTAATGTACTTGTATGGTACCATATGTTCATGTTTTTAATGTAGTAAATATTATAATTAACATCAAATAAATTATGCCCAAGGATTGTAACTAAAAAATCAAAAACAAATTATGAAGAGGATGGAAGCCTCACGTTTGGTTGTGATTGGGCCACCGTGGGATGTTATCTATAGAGAGAGAAAACAACAGAGAGAAAGATCAATGAAACATCCTTCAGCTAGTCACTTAAATGAGACCATGATGTTTGAAACTTCCTTTCATTGTTACCAATTCAGCAAACACATAGTAACTAATTTAGTCACATTAGAACCAATTAGATCTTATTTACAGTCAGTTTTTCCGATATGATTTTAATTTTACTGACAGCTTCTTATCCAACGCACATACACAGTCTGGGACAAACAGTATTCAACTAGAACACCCTTGAGATTTTACCAATTAAAATATTAGCTCCATTGACTTTGGAGACAAAACTCCATCCCGTTTCAACAACTATAGAGTTAATAGGATTGAAGACTTTACCTACAACATTATAATTACGATGCCCCTGAAAGTAGAAGAAATACTTGCAAGTATTTGGCAGTCACTTTTATCTAAAAATTACACTTTTATTAGCAACCCATAATTTTTGATTTTCAATTTGCTTGAATAATTGCACTACAGGTGACAGACCTGATGGCTGGAGTCCATCCCAACATAGGAGTTTCGTGAACTACAGTCCACCGGTGGCGTTTCCTCTCGTGGAAAATCAGACATCTCTATTCCGCCTCCCGGATCCCTGCACACACACAGAGGAAGGTTAGTTACCTAGCAACACACTAACAGAGGAACAGACCCTGAGGGCTCAAGGACGTTAATGATGACATTAATGATCAAACCCGCAGCAGAACGGCGCCAGGGCAAAGGACGACATATCTAGTGTCTGATATCTGCCGGTCACTTATTTTAAGAAAGACTAATATTGGAAAATAAGCATAACATTTGAAAGAGAGTTAGCATTTGAAAGAGAGTGAAAGAGAGCATCAGTGTGAAGGAAAAATATTTGTGGCCAGCACACAAAACGAATCTGTGAGAAATAATAATCCCACATACTAACGCTCACCAACCCACACATGCCTTTCAGCAAATCATTTAGGGTCACCATCATATAATGTAATTAATATTCATGATTCGAGACCGGCCCGCTACGGTTTGTGAGCTGAGCCCTGAAGCGAACATACAGACTTCTGGGAATATTTTAGTCATTCAGTTTTTAAGATTTAAAGGGATAGTTAACCAAAAACTTGACTTTCTTCTTAAGAACATTGGCAACCAGACAACACTTACACCAATAAGCATGGACAGATTCCTCAAAATATCTTCTTTTGTGTTTCGCAGTAGAAAGAAATTCATGCAGGTTTTTGTATGACATGGGGGCAATAATAACAGATTTTTTGCTGGACTATACCATGAGGGTATCTAAAACTGCCATACTTGTTAATCCACTGGTGATGGCTATAACATACCAGTATGTTCTTAAAGAGACCCTTGGATTAAAACCGTCATATTACATTTCCTTTGCGTGTTTGTTAGTACCTGTGAAAAATCAGTGAAGTCTTAAATCCCAAAGCGATAAAGCGAGTAATCATTTTTAACAGAAATCAGATTTCTTGGACTTCTTGGAAAACATCAGGATTATAGTCATCCAGTTACTTCTGTGATGTGTCGACAGAGATCCGTTACGGAAGTAACTAGAATAACATGATGTTGCATGATGTTACATGATGTCATTGATGTCACTTGTGATGTACATTAACTGAAAGCCCAGTTGACCAATAAAGGTGGACTAGACTGTATGACCAATCAGAGTACACTGGTAGGCAGTGTTTAAAGAATAAGGAATTAAATATGTGGAATCAAAAATAAGGAACTAAATGAGTGCTTTTCAGACATATGGAAAGATGCGAAGAAACGTAAATAATAAAACTTATAATGCGTTCTTTGATGATTTAATCGCATTTATGTACAAGTGAGGACTCAATCGATTCAATTATTTATAAATGTATCAACAAACAAGTGTCTCTTTAAACCAATTCTCTTGCAAATCCTAAAAACATTCAATTAAGAACCACAGAGTGATGTTATGATTTTCCTGGTACGGACAACATAATACTCTTATAAACAGTTCCATGGTATCATTTAGCAGAATCATACAGGTCATCGGGTGAATAAGGATCACATGAGCTCTATAGCTCAGGGCCTCTGACCAGAAATAGCATACATTTACCCAATTAGTGCTATCTTACCCAGCACTGACCCAGACTATCAAGAATGTCCCACCAGATGTGTGTGGCATTGTTCTCCATTTAAAAAAAATTCATAATAACCTACCGTTTCAAAACATTTTTCTGGTTGGATGTATAAAATGTAGGCTTTTTTTTTAGTTTTTACAAACAGGTCACTAAAATGCATTGTTCAACGTATTCTGACTTTCTTACTCCTCTGTGAACAAGGCACCAGCTCTGTGTGCACCTATAAGTGAAGTTTTATTCTAGTTCACCTGATAAACTCACCCTTTCCCTCCTCCTTCTTCTCTCTCTCTCAGTGGGTGATGAATGGATTCAGCATGACAGCAGATTAGCACTAAGAAACATCGCTACCACTGAGCACCAGCTATGTTTTTGAATCGAAACTTTACTCTCCGAGCGGACTCAGAACATACCTGAACCGATTGAAAGAGTTAAATACCTGCATGCATGATCAGGACTTATTCTTACCCTGGCCCGTTTGAATCTTCCTGCCGGGTGTTGGTACCCTCACGTTGGCGCTCTGGCCCCTGACTGCGCCCTTCACTCCCTTTGGCTCGCAGCTCCACCACCTCACCTTCATCTAAAGCAGTGTGCAGGCGGTAATTCACTGCCTTCAGCACTCCGAACATACCGGCTATCACGCCACAGTAGATACCTACAATTGCCATGGTAGGGGGCATTGCCTACAAGAAGCCAGAAACAGAGCATTAATTTGTTAATGAATAACAAATAATAAAATAAAAAACATAAAAGCAACCAATTTATAATTTCAATTCTTATGTTTGAATCATACAAAAAAAATTGTATGACTAAAATCATACTAAAATACGTATGTGCATATTGCACACTGTCTTATGTTGTAGTCTGTACAATACGTTACGTGTTATATGTTGCCTGTACTGCAATTTTTCTGGAGCAAGCTCCCAAGAATTTCACTCACCAGGGCACATGTGCCTTGGTGATGTGACAATAAAATAATGTGACAATGAATTTAATTGATTTAAAATCCATGTCTACAAATAAACAAACATTTAAGCCCCCAAAAAAAACTCATGTTATATTTTAAAGAATTTAAATAACAAAAGTGAAAGGGACCTGTGAGTTATGGTGACCCATACCCGAAATATGACCTCTGCATTTAACCCATCCAGTGAGTAGTGAACACACATACTGCAAGTCGTGAACACACACACCCAGAGCAGTGGGCAGCCATCATTGCAGCACCTGGGAAGCGGACGGGGTTAGGTCCCTTACTCAAGGGCAAGTCAGTCGTAATCTATCGGCCCTGTGAATTGAACCGGCAAACGGGTGATCACAAGATCGACTCATTTACCACTAGCCCACGACTACCCCCAGGATGGAAAGGAGGAATTCTGACGCCCAAGGTGGCAAAAGTAATCAGACAACGGTGAAACACTTTCACTTGTATTGGTTTTGTGTTTGTTAAATAGAAGTGAATGGGTGCAGGCACTTTTTGGTTAATGAACTCAAAATGTCTTCTCTTACGTTAAAAAGGTCATACAGGTTTAACAGAAAAGGTCAATCCCATACTTTTATTTGGGTTGAACTATCCCTTTAAGGTCCTCTTTGGTTCTGAGAAACAGGGGCAGTGATATGCTCATGTTTCAACCCTATCAACATCCTCCTCTTGTACATTTATCATATATAAATTTAGGAGCCTGCTATTCAGTGTTACAGGGTTATGAAGAGAGGCAGCCTTATTTCAATCACAACCCGAGGGCAGCAGCTATAAACAGCCTGGTACTGAACAAGCATCTGTGTCCCTAATCAGAGTCACCCAGCACCTCACAACCCCAAACACCCATCCTCATGTCCCGCTACACACATTTCTGATTCCCTTTCAAACTCCAGTACCTGTAAAAATGCCGGGAGGCGCATGTGTGCTTGTTGTAAATAAGCCTCTTTTGTTCAACTGTGTGATGTGTGTTGAGCTGAGGTTGAAAGGCAGTACAAGTACAGTAACTGAATAATACCTTGATGGTTGAATGGATGTGCGGGAAGATAAATATGGCTCGCAGTCAAGCTTTAAAATGCAAACCTGATAATGTCACCGGTTCTCCATCTTGGAAGGATCTAGCACACGGACCTACACTTGACTTAAAAAATAAATATGATGACTAATAAACAACTACATTAGAAAACCGAAGATTATAAGAATGGTAGGAAAGCTGCATGACGACAAGTTTTGGATTAAAATAACAAAAAAACATGTGGGCTTTCTTCTCCAAAGTAAACAGAGCAGAAAACCACCAAACCCATTGGATATGGATGATCATGGAACATTACATTTACAATTACTCATTTAGCAGACGCTTTTATCCAAAGCGACTTACAAGTCTTATGCAGTGACTACCCCTGCAGAGCAGACAGGGGTAAGGTGTCTTGCACAAGGACGCTTCATTGTCAGCTGGCACTGGGATTCAAACCCACAACCTTCCGCCTACAAGTCCAACCACCAGACCAGGACTGACCCGACAGACTCCACAACATAGAACGCAAAAGAAACCTGCAAAAAAACATCTGACAGCGGGCGACAAACATACAAATGTCCAATGGAAAATCTAAACCCCACAGACCAAATCTGAGCAGTCACACAGATTATAAAGTGTGGTGCTGTCAGATAAGAGACAAGAGATATCCATGACAACCAACATTGTGCACAAATAAGTTTTTTGGTTATATATTGGTATGATGTTGTGTGTTTCAGGCCTGTAGGACTTAGTGGTGTGGTATTGGTTCCCATCTATCCCAGCAGAAGAACACAACACATCCCATCATTCTAGTTTGTGATCAAGCCAATAAACATCCCAGTGGGATCTGGATATCTGTGATGGTTTCCATTGTTTCTCTCCAGGAGGAAGACATGACCACTACACCAAACACAAAGACCCTAGGAAGGGGGAGCACTAAAAACAGGATACAGAGGAGCAGGGATGGAGACACAAACATAACACACGACTGGATGTCTTACCATATAAAGAGTGAACGGCAGGCACAGCAGCAGCAGCCACAGGTAAAGGTGAAGCGCGTTCACAAACGTGTTTTGGTGAGGGTCGTAGTACCACCCGCCCGTCACCGAAGCCCACACTCCCTGCCGCAGGATTTGCAGGGTCTGCGACCCCATTTTTAGCCCCCTCTCCCCTGTCTAGCCCTCTCTGAGCAGGACGCACGGCGCTGGCCCATCGAGCCCCGTCGTAGCCATCTTCTTCTCTGCGGTCCTCCAGCGCTGCGCTTCCCGTCCCGTCGTGCCCTGCGCGCCTCCGCTCGTCGCGTCGCTGTGGATCCGCGGACGGACTCGCGCTGGGGGGAGAAACGCGCTGCCGTGCAGCGCCACCGTGCGGTCAGACGAGAGAACCGACGCGCGAGAACATCTGGGAGGCGCTTTTGTAAGGGGCTGTGATTTTTTCTGATCCGATTTTAAAAATAAAAAAATTAAAAACATTTTTTTTGATAAAAACACGAAATAAAACATGATGAAACGTCATCATAGATTTGTATTTATGTCGACCCCAGGTGGAAATATGTGACCATTCTGTTTTAAAACTGGGTCAAGCTTAATTCTACATGGTACCGTGTTTGAACAACCACAGATATTTCCCTAAATATGTTTATTTATTTTAATGTCGCACGTCACGTGTCTTCTTTGTACTGCCTGTAGGGGTCGCTGCGCACTACAACATCTCCATTGGTTGAGGGCTCTTATAAATAAATCATCAAAGATTATTTTGCAGTTATTGTAAAATATTATAGATCTGTATAGGACACACATCAGACACAGTAAAGCAGATCATAATTCAGAATCGAATGAGCGTCCATCCGAGTGTGTTTTGGCACAATTAGGTCAAGGACAAACAATGAAATACACCAAACATTTATTACAAAACCTTTACAAAAAATGACTTTATATACAGTATCTGTATCACAGTCCTGAGATGTTTACGACGTACGCTAAACCAGTGTTAAAGGTATCTGCATACTGTGGATGAATAAAGCAAGACCGCAAGCGTTTGTTCGATTCACTGCAGGCGGGCACGCTTCTCAGGTGGTGGTTTGTTGGTTGTAGGTGGGGCTGGCCTGGCAGGTCCAGGTGGGGCTGGAGGTTTCGTCTCCCTCTCTTCTTGTGGCTTTACTGTCTCTGGTGGCACCTCTGGCTCTTTCTTTACCTCCACTACGGAGAGAAAGTGAACAACCCATCAATAAATTCTCATTTCTGACAACTAAGCTTCAACTTTGTGCGTGTTATAAATGGAAGCTTAAATAGATGTTTTTCTTGGAGGCGGGTAACAAGACATGTTACCCGCCTCCAAATTGAAACTGTCCTTTTCTATACAGTATATTGTAAAACATTACTTGAAAAGTATTGGACTAAGTAGTCCTATGCATTTACATGTTTTTATTTCCAAACGCAATACTGAAAATTCTATCATGTTTTGTTATTTAAGAAAATTACTTCATCTTATTGTTTCTACGTTTAATAAATATTTGATTAAGTAACTGAATGTTGGACTGTGGTGTGTTTGTGTACCTGGGACAGGCTTCTCTCCAGGTTTTGGCTGAAACAGAGAGATCAAATGAGTGAGAACTTAAGCAGATTTTGATGATCTGATTAAAGTATTTAAAACAATTAGAAATGTTAATTTATCTTAGTAATACCTGATAAAATGTTGGAGGAAATTTATTACGCAAGTCCAAAAGCAGGGTGTCAACTCGTTGCCTTTGGAACAAAGAACTGGGCTCTTCTTTCCTCTTTGTTTTAGGTTTTACCCTATCTTTTATCACAGACAACACAACACATTCAAATGTAAGATGTCTAGCTGTCATTTTTGAATGCTATTTTATTCTGTTGGATACGTTTACCTTTCTCCTCCTGGTCTTTAAAATGCCACCAGTAGCCTTTGGACGGGTGGTACCTGCAGAATGACATTGCCTCATCAAATGCAGATTGAATCCCATGAACCGCAGAGAGCTGAGACATGTCAAAACAAACACAAAATAATGAAGGTATGAAAGGTTATGTTCAAGAGGGTGCACTGACATTCGTAAATGGGATTTATGCACACACCGCTCTGGAATTGATGACTGATCCTAGGTCAGGTGCCTGATATACCACTCCAGCTATGATGTAGTAGTCAGCGAGAGGGATCACTGCATAAATATTGAAACATACCATTTTAAAATGTAAACATGCTCAACTAAGTTTCCCTTTTGACAGACAATTTAAAAATAAATGGTAAATTACCAAGAGTGATCATACGAAGAGCTCTTTTCACACAAGATAAGTCCCAACCTCAAAAAATATAAGTTTGTCATGCTATTTTGTTGTGTAGTGAACCTATTCTCTGCTCCATCAATGTTTCAAGTCACTACACTTTCTATTTTCCACTATATTTTCCCAAAACTGTATAAATCCCGAACCTGTTTTTAGCCTAAATGCGATATGTCCTGTCGACCATCATAATTTTTGTTCAATGCAATCCCACATGGCAATAAAGTGTTTGTTTGTGTTCGATCTTATAAGTGCTTTAATCTCCATTTACACTTTTGATGGCATGGATGAGCTGGTGAGACCTACACCTGGGGGTAAAAAAAGGCAGATTGTACATTTGCATTTATTCAATAAATATCAATTTATATTAAGAGTCCTTGATGTTTTACATTTCTTATTATTATTTCTTCTGTAAGACATGAACCAACATTTTTAAAACAAAGAAAGGATGGATCTGTAGCTGTAAACTTTGAATTTATAATCTACAATGTTTTCTGGTCTTATATAACAATCATTGAATTACAATGGTTAGACTAAGCCAACAGACAATTTTAACAGGATCGATTGAATATTTACAAAATATATGGGTCCGGGTACAAAACTGTGATTTTCAATAAAACTTAAAAAAATTTCATATTACTTCATATTACGTACAATTTGTTTGTTAAGTTAATCCATATTAATAGTCTACGCTTTTACCCTAACTCAGAACATATAGATTTTTCTGTCAGTGTTCTGTCCTTACTCTACTTGATATTCAACAAAAGAAGTGACACAGTTAAGTACCCTACAGTTCAAAAGTTTTGGGCACTTCTTATTATTAAAATGTTTTCTTATTCTGAAGGTGTATGTCAAAATGTCAAAAATAGTTTAATAGACAAAACATAAAATTGAGCAAACATACGCAACTTACATTTTATGTAATGAAAAATGTTTTTGAAATGGAAGACTTTGAATGAATATTGAAGAACAGCCAATAATAGGGCAGAATAGACAAGGACTCTTTTAGAACACAACTTAGGGTAAGTCCTTAAAAGAAAAAATGAAAAGATAACATTCAATATAATCAAGATTACACCATGATTCAAACAGGTCCCTTGGTTTTATTTCAAAATTTTCCCCCGGTTAATTATTATTATAAAATGTGGCAAACTTATGAGTGCATAAGTGAGTAAGTGTCCCAAATCTTTAGACCCGTGTACTGAACAGCAGTGTGTTGGCGCAGAAGCTCACCTTGTGTTGGCGACTGTCTCTGTTGCTTTCTTATGATGTACAGAATTGGTTCCTGAGCATGAAGCAAAATATATTCCACACCCACCATCTGACTACAAACACACACATCACAGTTACACAATGATCATAGAAACATCACTCTAGCCTTAATTCTAATCTATTTTTATTAGGTGAAATAAGTCATGTTTAATGATGTAGTGGCAGCTTACTTGAGATGATCCAGTGTTAATCTCTGCATCTTCACCACCTCATTATTGCATGTTCGATCATAGAATGGGTTGCTCCTCTCCGAAAAATACTCCAGTACATTACTGGGGTTCAGGATGGGCACCCAACCACTGTCTACCCATGAGATGCCTAACAAGTTGTCTATCAAAGAATAACAAATGGCTTTTAACAACAAGTAGATGCCCATAATGTGTAAGGATAAAGAAACACAACAAACACGAACCACACAGACAAAGCTGCCAACGGGTAAAAACATGCCGATATTATGCACCAAATAGTTAAACATAGAAATCTATTTACCAATAATGAAGCACACAAATACTCTAATAATAAATAGTAAGAAACAATATACCTCTTAAATCGACCGACGCCATCTTTAATTACGGGCGCAGGCTAAAGGCGTCATGAATGCTTCTCGGATGAATGTCGCATGTCGATGACATTTCATCAACGCAAGTTTTTTTCTGGTGTGGGTGATGGGGAGTGGAACTGAATTAGGTTGTGTGTTTAAAAAGAAATGGTACATTATTAAATTTGTTACTTTTTAAATTCTCTGTCAAATGCTTTATTTAACAACAACCCATCAATATATATATATAAATATATATATGGAATATAATTTATGGAGTAGTGCTATAAGACTCATTTCTTCAATTATATACCCTTATAAAGTTTTTTTTTATTTAAAGGTCATTGTAACCTATCAGAAAAAATAAAATAATAAAAATATTTAAAAATAATTGATAAGTGAATACTTAGAAAATCTCATTGCAACCCTAATTGACCCTTAATTACAATTAGATGAAAATCATCGCACTCTGAAATCAAGATCCTAAAGAAGCTAAGAAATGGTGACATTACATAAAGCAAAGTGATCTATGTTCATGATCTTGATGTTCAGAATTCCTGCTATGCATTTAACTCATATACATTGACTTAGTGTCCCCAAAATCACTTTAAGAAAAAGAGATTTGTTATGGTTTAACAAACTGTGATTGTTAAGTTTTATTATAAAGCATAGGAAATTAATGTTATGTTTTAATATTGAATTAAAAAATGTAAAAAATCATCATGAAAACCCTGCAAAAACTAGATTTTAAACATCATGAACAATTATTTCTACAATTTCATTAACAACTTCATTTGACAGTGTATTATACATTTTGTTAATATCTATTAAACATAAACTACACATATGTGGTTCATATTATAGTTTAAAGTTAATTACATGTAATTATGTATCAATTATTATTAACATGATGAACTCTAATACATGGACTAAGGCCACGGTTAAATCACCCAATTTCCCATCTTGTAAATTTTGGTGTGAATAGCAAGATTTTTCAAAGACACACATATATCTATCAGCTGTTTAGTAACAGAGAAATGAAACATGACAGCATTGTATGAATCTGCAACAATTCCAATTGATTTATTCTGTAGCAATTTTAATTTGAGTTCAACATTACTAAAGTGACAGAAACACACTATACAGATAAAAGATATGTAAAAAATAATACTAATCTAAAAAAAATCTAACAAATCCTTTAAGATTTTCTAAGGACCCCAAGTACCTCTTGAAGGCCCCCAGTGTAACCCCACCCCCACTGGGTTCTGACTCATAAGAGAACACAGCATTGTCTTATATCATAGAGACATCCCAGGTAATTATTCATAAACACTATACTTACCAAGGGAGGATCAAAAGCATGGAGAAAAAAAGCCCGACAGCTGTTGTTTGTTCAGTTGGTAACACGAGATCCCCATTTGAGCAATGAAATACACTTCTTAACTCTATTCCAATGTAGACGGGAGCGCGCGCGCAGGGAGGGCTGACAGACAGACGCGCTCCATCCGTGATGACCGCATATCTTAAGGGCGCGCGCGTACTGATGCTCACGCTCAACCCATCATGAGTCGTTCGGTACCAGAACAAATCCACTTACAATAAAAGGTAAAGACGTTTGACCCAGCGTTGTGTCAACCAACCGGGAATCCATTTTTATTCTAAAAACCCTGCGCTTTTGGGTCACAGCATCATCCGCGGAATGAGCGTGGAACAGGGAAGGTTCGGAGGAATGATCCGCAAGGGAAACATCGCGACGATCGGCTCCGGTCCGCCACAGCCCGCCGGCGGCTGGAACCGCGGAGACGGGCGCTGCCAGCCAGCCGCTCCGCAAAGTGGCCCGGTGGTGAAAGCCCAAAACGAGCCGTCGGAACTGGTCAAACGTGCCCTGGACTTCAAGACGGAAGGCACACAGTGTTACAAGGATAAGAAATACCGCGAAGCCATCGGGAAGTACCACCGGGCGCTTCTGGAAATGAAGGGTCTCTGTCGGGTTCTGGGGGACCCCGATACCAGCAAGTCTCCGTCCAGCGTGCTGACCAGCATCAGCAAGTCCAGTTTGACCGATGAGCAGAAAGGTGCGATGGAGAACGCGGAGCTGGAGTGCTACAACAGTCTTGCAGGTGTGAGAGTACATCGTGTATTATGACATCAATGCATATCAATTAAGCTTCAATTAAAGGGCTTCCCCAAATTAATTGATCGACCATGTTGGGGTTTCCAATGGCATGTAGATTTTTCAAATACTAACATGTGGAAAACGCTTTGAGTTAACAGCAGTGGGGTCGTGAAGATGCTATGCGCATGAAGAATGACGTCATGGATCATGCCAGAGATTGTTACATCATTCCTTAGATTTGAAGGCCTAATACCCTAAAGCACACATACATCTGGCAGACTGTTTGATGTCTGAATTATCATCTGCAATACATTGCTTGCTCATCTGCAATACATTTCGGAGACATCTGTTATCATTTATACCTCTAGATAAGAGGATTTCTGAAAGATTTACATTTACATTTAGGCATTTAGCAGATGCTTTTATCCAAAGCGACTTACAAAGAGTCGAGGAGACAATGAAGCGGTAAATATCAGAGACAACAATAGGTGAACAAGTGCTACAACAAGGTTACCAAGTTACACAAAGCGAGATAAAACCTGTAGGGAGAAAAAGGGTAAAGGTGTGTTTTATATATATATATATATATATATATATATATATATATATATATAGAGTGAGTAGGTTAGAAAAGAAGGTACTCCTAGTGGGTTAGGTGTAGCCGGAAAAGATGAGTTTTTAGGTGTTTTTCAAAGATCCGAGTCTGCCAAGTGTGATGCAAGAGGCAGATCGTTCCACCATCGATGAACCGATGCAGAGAAGGTACAAGAGAGCGATTTCTTACCCTTTTGAGATGGCATGTCGTTACTTGTTCGCGGAGCGCAGAGATCTGGAGGCCTATACCTTTGAATCAGTGAGTTAAGGTATCTGGGTGCTGAACCGGTGGTGGTCCGGTAGGCAATGAGAGGAGATTTGAATTCAATGCGAGCTGCTATGGGAGCTTCATCAATAGCAGCTTTTATTCATGTTTATGATTTAGAATGCTCTTTCTAAGACTACACAAACAGAACTATTACGGATCTGTAGTAGACAGCCTACAGACGTGGGTATGCATCAAAGTACAAAACCTACTATTTAAAAGTACAGATGTAAATGGTTCACTGTGGGCACGTGTGTGTAGCTTGTCTTTTGCAGATGGAGTTAGTCAACTATGAAAGAGTGAAAGAATACTGTCTGAAGGTTTTGAGGAAAGAAGGCGAGAACTTTAAAGCCCTGTATCGCTCTGGTGTGGCCTATTATCACCTGGGAGACTTTCAAAAAGCCCTGCATTACTTAAAGGAGTCACACAAACAACAGCCCTCAGGTCAGTCCGTTCACCCCAACACAAATGCTGTAATCCCAACTCTAAAGAGATTCCCCATTCACTACACATCCTTTCTGCATTTTCCGTGTTAAAACAGCTGTTTCCCATTTGTGTGTTTTTGTGAGACAGACACGAATGTCATCCGCTACATTCAGCTGACGGAAATGAAAATCAGACGAAGCGCCCAGAGAGAGAAATCTGAAGTTTCGTAAACAGCTGTTGCTTTAATAGCTTTCCACTGCGGACACCCCACACTTCCCTCATCGCACTCTCTGTGGACGAGGTTTGATGTTTCATGGGAGATCAACACACCTGTGACAGCCCGTGATGTCCTGTCAGACAACCTTCTCTGACAAAGACTGAAGAGCTGAATCATGTGTGATGAAGGGGGCCAGGGTGGACACCAGAGATCTCAAGACAACTCAATGCCATTTATTGTCCCTTTTTCAAGTCACGCTATCAAGAGGTGTGCTTTTATTCACTGTGTTTCATATCTGACAAAATAATAATTGAGGTCTTAGGTTGTGTTCCACAGAACATTTTGTGGTTGTGTGGTTTCAATCGTGTTCCTGCTGCATTTTTCTTTTATTATAGACCGTGACAACTGTTTTTATCAGACAATTCCAACATTGAGATTTAGAAACTGCCAAGGTGTAAACAGATGTCACTTCAGTTTTTCAATAAACACATAAGGCTGCTTCATTTGAAGTGCAATTACATGTCACTATCAGAGTTAAGCCAGGGCTGATTATACAAATCCTACACATCACTTAACACCCACATTCACATCGCAGTGGATCTGACAAGCAAAATGTGAACTTAGGTGTACCGGAACATACAATGGAAGTCTATGAGCATGTGAAATTAGCACTGTCACACATACAAAAGCATGTAGGAGTAAATAAACTGTGAGCATTGTTATATTCAAGTGTGTGGTTTGTTTCTGCTGTGACGTCTATTGTCTTAAAAAGATCTGTTTAAATGATGTGTCCTAGAATGGCCTTTGTAAGATTTATCTGTAATACTGTCAGCTCTACCGACTGGTTATTGGGTTACACTTGTAGCTAAGCAGCAGGATTGGTCAAAATAATACAATTTAGTGTTACATAGTCTGGTTGCTATGGTGAGGGTCCATGGAAATCATCCTTAGAGACAGATGGGATTGGTGCCGTTTTAAAGCAGACCGACAAAATGTGTGTAACTGAGGAATGGAAACCTAAAAACAAAACGGAAGTATTTACAAATTGTGTTAAATATGTTTAAGTATCTCGGTTCTATGAGGTTGTTCACAACAGAACCTCACGAAAACAAACGTATCACTTCATTATATTTCCACATTCTTTTTATCCTGTCAGTCACAAAACACCACATGTCAGCATTTCAGGGCTTTAATTGAAACAAGTCTAATGTGCTCATGTGCGAGTAAAAAATTCATAGAAGCAGCTTCTGAACCCGAAACACAAATCTACAAATATTAAGTGACCGTGCCCATGTGAATAAATAAATGACAATAGAGGTTCTTGATGTTGTCCACACATTCCTTTAACCCTGTAGACAAAAACTATAGAGAAAATCACTCTCAGCCAACATTGTATAACATTCACAGCTCATAAAAAAGAACATTTAATCATCATTTATTACTGTCATGTTCTCACAAACAAGTATGACTTACTGTTGACACACCAAATCAATTATTTTTAATTCTGGGCTGGTCAGATTTTTCAAAGAAATCAGCATCAATGGTGACTAATCAATACAAAGGCAGCATAATTGTCCACATGATGCGTGCATTATATTCTTCTGTGGATTCATTATATTCTTCTGTGGATGACTTCAATTTCTTTCATGAATTGCTCACACTCAATTTCTTAACCTGTATACATTTTTTTATCTGTTCGACACAAAGAAATATATTACTGGGGCAGATTCCTGGGGCACCTTTGTCTACCATAACAGATCAAATGAAATGTAAGTCAAAAGGGACCCAGAACGTTTTGATTTCCTAAATTTCCCCCAAAATATTATGTGAACAGAAAATTGCAATATTTTGTGATATGGTGGTCCCCCAGAAATCTTTAACATTCTTCTGAATATCATACTGTGTGTTCAACTGAACAAAGAAAGTTATAGGGCTAAAGGATGAGTTATTCATGACTCGATTTGATTAACCCTTTAATTACAAATAATGACAGGATTTTCATTTTTAAATAGCTGTGTGAGCTATTTGTTAAAGTGGAAGATAATGGAATACAGACACAAGCAACTCTGTTTTTGGCTCTTATTGTTGTTTTGGCTCTGAAGGAACATCTTTCAGAACATACTGTAGATGAAAGATTAAGGGATAGTGAGACACGACAAAAAGAAACGTGAACCTTAATGTTGACACAAACGTGGGCAAAAGAATGTACACTCCTGCATGTTCAAGCATGTTCAGACATACAATAACACTTCTCATCATCAGTTTCCTTACAAATGTACAAAAACATAGCCTTGAAAAACATACAAAAAAAATTAAATAGTCATTAAATACTGTGCATTTGAAAAGGTATGACAAATATTGCACAAATGCTACTGATAAAATTAAAAAACAAGTCAATATGCGTTCTTAACCATCTCAAAATAAATAAACACAAACAGCATAGACCCCACCATTTACAATGAAACATAAACATGTATGATGGCACACATACACTATATATGCTCAAAAACTGGAAGACTTTTGTAAAGTTGCCCTTTAGAGCCAATGAATTCTACCAGCACTCTTAAAATCATTTCCTCATTTTTCTACAAGTAACTGAGGTTTTGTGTGAATGACTGATGTGCTTCATGCTCAATCACAGAATAATCTGTTTCCGAATGGTATAACTATGAGTTTAAAGGAACTGTACATTCATGAAACCAGAGAAAAAGCACTTCTGATGGTGTACAATCTCATGTATGATGCCTGAACATTAAAAGAGTCGAGGCAGAAAAAAACTGTCCATTTTTTTTGTTTGTCCAACACTATATGTTCAGGAACCTAACTCTACCATAAACATGCAGATGTGTGTACACACAAACAGAATGTAAATAAAGTGCAACAGGACAGCTTATGCACTTGATACGAATTAAAAAACAGGTTTACAAATAAAAAACTGTCTTGATGAATGTATGTCAAGTTAAAAGCTGCAAACCCTGTACATTTCTAAAGGACTCGGAAAGCACTCCGGTTTTTAAAGGAGCATCTAGTTGGTAATAGCTTATTATGCTTGGTGGTGAGTTAAGTGTTTGCTGAGGAATAGCTTAGAGGAGCAACACTTGTTTTGGACCCCATGAGTGTATATGTAAAGTGTTGTCAATAGGTATTTGATCACCCAGAAGTTCTCCTTCTTAAAATCATGGAGGGGTCTAGAATCTTCTGCATAGGTGCATTTCCACTTTGAGAGACAGAATCAAAATGAAATCCGTATATCACAGTGTATGATTTTTTTGTGTGTAAATTAATGTGTCAAATAAGTATTTAATCACTTGCTTATCTGCCAGATTTCTGACTCTTAAAGACCTCTTATTTTGCTTTTAAATTGTCCAGCTACACTCTGCTCATGATTCTGAATTAGCAGCATCTGTTTGAAGTCATCCGCTGTCATAAAGCTACCTGTGCACCCCACAATCCCTCAAAAGTCTAAGTAGCAAAACCAAAGAGCTGTCAAAAGACATAAGAGACAAAATTGTAGACCTTCACAAAGCTTGAAAGAGCTAAGGGGCAATTGCCAAGCAGCTTGGTGAAAAAAAGAATAACTGTTGGAGAAATTTTCAGATAGGGGATGAGGCTAATGATGAATGTCAATACCCCTCAGACTGCACCCTCACAGAAGATCTCCCCTTGTGGGGTATCAATAATGCTAAGAATGCTGAAGAATCAGCCTAGAACTAAGGAGGAGCTGGTCAATGCTTTGAAGAGAGCAGGGACCACCGTTTCCAAGGCTACTACCGGTAATACTTTGAGTCAAGGTATCTTGACTCAATGTATTACCGGTAGTAGTCAAGGCCCACAAAGTCAAGGCCCACCCGAAGTTTGCCAGGGAATTTTATATGATCCAGAGGAGTTATGAGAGAAAGTCCTGTGGTCAGATGAGACTAGTTAAGATTATTCTTAACTCAATTGGCTGTGTTTGGAGGAAAAAGAATGATGAGTATTATCCCAATAATACCACACTTAGAGTGGAGTATGTGGGTGGAAGCATCATGCTCTGGGGGTGTTTTTCTGCACAGTGTACAGCACGATTGCACTGTATAAAGGAAAGGGTGAATGGGGCCATGTATTGTGAGATATTGGGCAAAAATCTCCTTACCTCAGTTAGAGCATTAAAGATGGGTCGTGGCTGGGTCATCCAACATGACAATGACTCAAAACACACAGCAAAGAAAACCAAGGAGTGGCTTTGTAGGAAGCATATCAAGGTTCTGGAGTGGCCTAGCCAGTCTCAAGACCTAAATCCAATAAAAAATCTTTGGAGGGAGCTGAAACTTCGTGTTGCTCAGCAACAGCCCCAAAACCTGAGAGATCTAGAGAAGATCTTTCTGGAGGAGTGGGCCAAAATCGCTCCTGCAGTGTGTGCAAACTTGGTGAAGAACTACAGGAACCTTTTTAGATTCTGTCTCCCACAGTGGAAATGAATCTGTGCTGAATATCTAGACCCCTCAATGAGTTCTAAATAGGAGAACTTGCAAAATAACAGGCTGATCATATATTTATTGACCTCACTGTATGTTAGGAGGTTTTTTTGAAAACCTTCTATAATATTATAGGCCCGAGTTGGACCTGAACAGGATCTGAATTATGCAAAAACCAAATAGCTTTGGTTTATGCTGCATAATTCTCCCTTGATAAAAAGTAATTTCCAACAAGTTGTTATGATGTGGTATTATACCCTTGCATACGATTTTATCTGTCTGAACTTATAGTCTGCATGCTCATCTCATGATCACTCTGAATTTGTCATCCACATATACAATCACTCTTTGAGATTACGATCAAGAACAAAACCCCGGCCGCACTCTATAAGGTGAGTCTCGGGTTAAACTACGCTCTGATGAGAGGGGTCGTGTCCCATCCTTGCACTGTCCCTCATCCTGTTGGTCCAATAGGCTGTCATTCACCCAGGGGGAACAAGGGGTTGGTTGTTGCATTGGGGTGGGCAGGACGGCCACAGCTCCAACAAACTCCAAAGTGGATGGAGTTTCAGTGCTGGAGGTGTGGGCAGGGGATTCACCCCATTGGGATCCACAGCGTACTCTGGGACAGGGGCGGGGTCTAGCCATGAAGTCGAGAGTCTTGGGACGTTCGGGCTGCAAGCGGCGACGTGGCGTAGGAGGAAAAATTAGATTTGGGTCAGGTAGACGGGGGACCTCTTTGGGGTCCTCACTTTGATTCCTTGGACTCACTATAAAGTGGCATGATAAAAAACATAAGCAAACTCAGACACACAAAATCAGAGCTAAAAGTTATATATGTAGTCTATCTAAAAATTTTAATTGTTTTTTTGTTTACTTACCGTTATGTCATTAAAAACATGAATGGCACAAAAGAAGCTTTTTTAAAGAATGTTGTTATCCAAACAGAACTTCTATTGCATGGACACAAAACCAATGGTTGGATAGGTGTCAGTTCCCAACATTCATGAAAATACCTTCTTTTGTGTAATGCAGAGAAATGAAAGTCATAGAGGTTTGAAATGACGAAAGGTTGAGTTGATGACGCCCTTTTAATTTTTGGATGGACTATCCTTTAATTTAAATCTTATGTTCTGCATATTCATTTATTGATGGATATTAAAGAAATAGTTCACTAAAACATTCTACATTTGTTATAAATACTAAACCTGTATGGAATAAGATATTTTAAAGAAAACTATACTGACTCAGACTATACAAATAACACATTGAATTCTAATGTCTCCATACACAATCACTGAGACTTTTCTCAAATTATATTCTATTGTGTTCCACAGAGAAAAGAAATTAAAGGAGATTTGAAAGGAAATGAGGATGAGTAAATGATGCTGGTTTTTATATATTTGGGGGAACTCCCCCTTTATAATTGGGGTATACCCTGTCCCATACTAGACATATTTTATACATAGTTATGTGAGGCCGATATAGATTTTTATAAAGTTTCTTACCTGAATGTTCCTGCAGTATTTTTGAGGGAGTGGAAGGGTTGTGATAATGGTTGTTATGAGCTGTTTTTATTGCCCCATCTGAAGGTGTGCGATGTAGCCTACATGTGGCACTGGTTGCGGAGGGCACGTGTGTAGGCGTGAGAGACTGTCGAGGGTGTCGTTTAAAACTCTCCAGGTGAGTGTTAACCAATGGGTTGAGAGGAGGCTGAATTTGTACATTTGGGGGAGCTTGTGGGGTAGGTGGGCGGAGCACAAGTAGCTCTTCGCTGTCGGACCGAAGCAGAGACCGGGTTGAATTACAGTCAGAGACAGAAGAAAGAGACAGGAGTGTTAGAGAAGAGGGCACAGGGGGTGGTCGACGGGGACTTTCCCTTTTAAAAAGTTTACGTGTAGGTGGGCTGCTGCCCCGACTCTGACCGCCAGTACGGTAAAACAGCCCTTCCCATCGCGGCCGCACGCTTTCCTCTACACGCATAAGGTTCAGAAGGTTGTGGCCTAAAGCCACAGCAGCCAAAGCCGCACCGCAGCCTAAGAACACCAGCTCTGATTTGCGGTTCCCACTTGGGCTCCGTCGTGTAAAGCTGGGTGATACGTCAGAAGCCACACCAGTCGTGGTGCTCTCCATGCAGTAACTGTCTGCAGCGGGTGCATCCCTGTGGAACGGGATGCAGAGGTATGATTGGCTGGGGGAGTCAGCTGACTCAGATGGGAAGCAGCAGTCTTCATTTTCTACAGAGAGACAGTTGAGGGGGGAGAGATGTTTCACAATGTTGCATCATCACCAATACAGAGTTTATCATTTATGTTTGTTTATTTGCTTTGTTGATTATACTAAAATGAAAATGATATCTTTGTAATTTAGTTTTTGTTCAAATTCATTATCTTAAACAAGTTGGAATGAAAACATTAAATCAACATAATGTCTACCATAGTGCCAATGTGAAACTATTTTAATAATGTGTAAGTGTTTTTTACCCGTCTCTGCCAGGCTGGACACTCCGGGGACAGCGGGACTATGTCTGGGGGATCGCCGCAGGTTTGGGGCACTGCAGGAGCGCTGCCGACTGCCCTCTTTAGGTGTCTTCGAACTATGATGCAGACACACGTACACAGCGGTTCATGAAAGAGTAAACACATTTTTTGACGATTATAACAAACAAACAAACAAACACACCTTTCATCAGCACTGTGTTCTCGTTGCGTTCTCCCTTTTTTACGTGAGCATTTCCTTTCCTCTTCTTCATCGTACTGGAATGCCGCATTACGACCCCAAGCTTGACCTCCAGCCCCAGGGGTCACTGTCATCATAACTGTTTTATTAAGATCTTATTTTCTTAAAATGTACAGAGCTGTGCTAAAATCTTAGGCACATCTGAAAATTTCACTCCAATAAATTTTTAAGTCGGTTAAATTTATAATTTAAAGTAGTGTGTCATTAGAAATGTGTGTTTACATTTCTAAACATTCATTTTACCATTATTTTTTAAATGGTAAAATGGAGAGTCCCAGTAAAAACGAAAAGGGTTGACAAGCATGCTCATTGCTGTGAAAAGCTGTGAAAGTGTGCTCCTATTGGCCAATAAAACATTGTGATTGCTTAATATTTTCTAATTACACCCAAATTATATAAATATTGACTCAAACAATGGAAGCAATGAAAGAACTGACTTTTGTAAAGTAGTGTATGGGTGTTGCACAGACAAAAACTGTGTATGCATATGTATTTGTAGAATCAATATTTACACACTCAAATATACTTACACTGGATTGCTCGGAGGCGTGGTAAAACAGGGGGGCTATTTGGAGGGGTGGAGTTATGGCCAAGAAAGCTCCACCTCCTGTCTAAAGATGGAGATGCCTGCACTGTGATCTTATGCTGGAAATCTGAAACACACATTCAGAGATACAGTACAGGTAATGCACTGAAAAATAGCAGATCCCCAAAACCAGTTCCATTCTAGCTAGGGTTGCTCCCTGTATGATACTAACCTGACGGCAGGCTGATACGATTCCCATCACGCAGTTTAAGGCGACTCCTCCGAAACTTTCCATGCCGGTGTTGGACTCGAGGTTTCTCCTGGTACAGCTGGTGAATGATGACATTAAGCTCACGCTCCAGGATGTGGATTTCTCTCTCCGCCAGTTCTTGCTCGCGCCTTCGTAAAGCCTCCTCTTGGTATTTCTGTTGTAAAGCAGCACGACTCAATTCTTCCTCCCAGGATCTCAACTCCTAGAGAGAGAGAAGATGCTCAAGTCCTTACCCATCTATTATAATCGCTTATGGAACATAAAAAGGTATGATGAATCGCAAAACCATTAATAATAGTTTGGCATCATTACAACCGTGATTTTCAGAGAGACTTGGTTCGGTATGTTTAAAAATAAAATCTGTGTGATTTATCAGACGCAGACCTTTTCTTTGGCTCTGAGCTGCTCAAACATCTCTTGAACCTCCAGCTTCCAGTCATCCTGCAAGGATTGAAAAGATTCTGCTGGCATTTCAAAGAATCCAGACTCCTCAATGACTGTCAGTTGGTCTAGAATACTGGTGAAAGGAGGGCGTGCATGAGGGTCCACATTCCAACAGTCTACAACAGATGAAACAAATATCATAGAGCCCGTCAGCTACACAGAATACCAGCAGGACATTCAGAGATTTTTCTGGTAAACTAGGTTTCCTTGCCTTCCATTAGTCTGGCAAACGGCTCGGGGCAGGTGGAGGGGATCGGCAGCGACAGTTTATTCATGGCCACACCGTAAGCTACTGCCAGGCTGTCAATGCCACGAAAAGGAACTTCTCCTGTCAGCAGTTCCCACAGCAAGACTCCATAACTGAGTAAAAAAGAGAGTTTGAAGCTTTAACAAAACTTTACTGACAGCCACAAGCTGTCAACATTATTTGTGCCAGAAATAGCTGAAAACAGCCACTGTGATAACAACACAAACACTCTACACACAGAACAGGTGTTGTGTTTCAAAGTATAAAAATTCCATTAACACTTCAAAGGAAGCTTTATGGCTTCATTCTTTGTAATGTAAAATATGTGCAGCAGAAGGAAACTGACTGACAGGAAGACAAAGAATATATCATCAACAAACACAAGACAAACAATACTAAAAGAAAAAAAGATATTTATTAATTCTGATGTAGTAATAATAATCAATTCATATAATAATATGAAACAGCATGAAGTAGCAGGTAATATTAAGGTTAAAAGCATAGCGCATAAAAGTAACAAAATCCTTCTGATGATGCCATCGGAAATTTATAGAAGCAGTTGACAAACTAGGTAGAGTAAGGGTAAGGTAAAAGTAAGGGTAAGCCATTTTTAAAGTCAAAATTGAAGTGATTGTTCATGATTGTTCAATGACTTCTTTCTTCAGCAGAACACAAAAGATATTTAAAAAAATGTTGGTAACCAAGCAGCGATGGCACCATTAATGCTACTGTATGACCCATGGAGTTACCAATTTTTTTTATATCTTGTATAAAGAGAGGTTTGACATTACAAGTGGGTGTGTGAATGATGACACAGTTTTCGCTTTTTGTGTGAACTACCCCTTTGTCATTTAAACTAAGCTCATTTAATTAATATTTGCACCCTCTAGTGTACAAACAACACAATGCCAGTGTCAAACTAAATGAATAAAATATGGGTGTACAATTTGTGACCCTGCCAGTGACCCTACCTATTATTTTTTAATCTTTGACCCAGTCTAACACATTCAATATTACAAATATTAATTGTTGGCAAGGGAAAACACACCAATTTCTTCAATCTCACCTCCAGACATCACTGCCCTTGGAGAAGGTCGAGGACCTTATGACCTCAGGAGCCATCCAGGCATACGTCCCTGCAGCGCTCATCTTTGTGGTCCGATGCCACTCTCGAGCCAAACCAAAATCAGTTACCTTTAAAGTCTTGTTGCTTAGATCATCATTCTCCACACGCTCCAGAATGAGAACTATAAATGGGAGATAATGAAAACACTGCCTCAGTGTATACAATATTGGTGTGTTTCTTTACAATATATTATGAAATTAAGATCATAAAACTATAAAATACTGTATAGTCATAAAAAATGTATTATATAGAGAGAGAATAGAATAAGAACAGACGGGAATAGATGCAGTTAAATCAATGTTCAAAGCTAAAACAACATCCATTTCTTGAGTTTCGTCTGTTTGATTGTAGTAGAGGCTCATGGCTATAAATTAAGGTGGGGCAGATTCTGGATCATAGTTTTCTATATAAATTTAATTGCTATTTTAAATTAACATTTTAGCTAAAGTATGCTGTAGTCTCTAGTGTCTTTGTGTAATTCAGCCTGAATGGGTTATATGTAGAATGATATTTTAAAATACATATAACAATGCTTTATTTTTGAATTTTTTTACTTATTTATTATCGAAGTTCTCTGAAAGTTCTTTTAATTGTATTGGGGGCTGGATTGATCAAACACAATCAAAACATTACCATTTACAGGTATTTATAAACGCATTACATATACAATTGTTGGATTTGTAACACTTTGTAATTATCTTTTAGTATGTGTTCTCTTGTAATAGTTTCACTTGCTAGACCTTCAGTTTATTTCCCGAATGCTTAACTTTAGATATATTAACAAGCTTTTCCAAGAGGCCCTAAACTTAACCTTTTATGATTTATCATGTGATAGCTATTTATGAATATAAGCATTTGGTTGATTCTTTATGTAAGCAAATGTAGGATTACTGCATTTTGCAACAGAAAGCAGAGTTAAAACAAAGTAACTGTAGTAAAACTGTATATACATTTTCAATAACTAGAAAAACCAGTGTCTACTCAGGTGTGTTTCTTCTTACAAAATAATGACATGCTTGAAAAATTTCAGTCCAAAATAAATCTCAGTTAAAAAAAAAAGTCAGATTTAGGCCATATCACAGGACTGAAACCGCTTTGGTTAAAATAACAAATGACCTGCTCATAGCTTCAGACCAAGGTGACATCTCACTACTGGTACTGCTTGGTACATCTCACTACTGGTACCTTAATGCTGCGTTCAAAACTATAAACCACAACATATTAGAAGATCTCCACCAGAATTACATCATATATACAGGGACAGGCATTAAAATGGTTTAAATCCTACTTATCTTACCTGTATCAATCTGTCCATCTAAATGGAGAAACTTTGAATCTAACACAAGTGAACTACTGATTAACTCGAGGATCGGTTTTAGGGCCTAAACTCTGGTCTATATACATGCTGCCACTTGGTAATATTATGAGAAAAGACGGAATCAGTTTGATCAGCTGTCAGATGAAACCCAGTTATATATTTTTTCTAGACCAGATGAAACCTTTCAAATATCTAAACTGTCACTGAGTGCAGCCTAGACATTAAAAAGTGGATGACAAATAATTTCCAACTCTTACACATAAACCTCAGGATAACTTATTGGACCAAAACATGTTATATGTCAGATAACAATTGTTACCCCCGCCCATAGAGTTAAAAACCCTCTATTAGACAGCAACCTGTCTTTTAAAAATCATATTTCAAAAGTATTAATCTGCCTTCTCCAACCTGCATCATCAGTAAATAGACAAAAGTTAGTTCAAAATGTAGTCACCAGGGTGCTTATTAAATCTAGAAAATACGATCACATCACCCCTATTAAAGAAACTTTAACAGATCAAGACACTTAACAAACGCAGGTTAAAATAGCATATCTGCAACTACATTCACGTATTGAAAACCAGATGGGGCTCAATTGTGCCTACATGGCTTTCCATGAGACCAGGCTGCACATCGATTTCTTGCCATAGATTTACATTGGAAAAATATTGGGCACTGTGGAGCTTGGGAGGGTGTCTCTACCCTGCTTAACAGTTCATTCCATTGCTTACCCACCTGCACAATCCAAGCGCTAAATGTTTGTATATATTCGTCTCATTTTACAACTTGAACTACTAAAGAAACACAGAAAATATTTATTGCCCCACTGCCCCTATGACAAGCTGCAGCTGTTTGATTGACAGGCAACTGTGTTTAGGAACTGTGCACAAAGCTGGTGTAAGCCTGACAAACCCCATATTGCAAAATAAATTTCCCCAGGAAACACAAAAACCCCTTGCTGGTTTCATTCTGTATGGTACCCTAATGTTTCAATCTGCACGGAAGAAAATCTCATCAATCATTTCCAAAGTTAGTTGATTGCAATTTTTAGCAATTCCAAAATGTATTTACAGTTACAAATTATTTCTGACAGAAAACACAGCCTGGCTGTGGGAGCCTGTGGGATCGCATGTCTGAGTTTTGGTCATTTTTTATTTGTGCGTTTGGAAAAACGTCTCTTTAAAGAACAACATCAAACATTCTGTAGGGTCTTCTAATAGTAATTTGTGAGTGATCCACAAGAGATCATGAAAAGTTTAAATGGCAAGGAGCGAAGGTGATGGCAAATCCTCTGTAATAGGCTTTGGGCTTAGAAGATTCAATCACACAAGTCAACTGCTAAACACAGAATAACAACCCACACACACACCCAAGGAGTCAATGCATGAGACCAAAATAAATATCAAAAACAAATTTATCCATGAGGGGAAATTTAATATTACTATTTCTTTATCAACTCTTTTAATTGTGCAGCTACTTATGTCAAATAAAAATGTTTCTAGTACCAAAAGATGCAATCTAGGAGCCTGTGAACAGAAAAATCGCTTACTGTTGCTGGACTTCAAGTCTCTGTGGATGACAGGTACGATGGCCTGGCAATGCAGATACAGCATGGCACGTGCAATCTGTACAGCCCAGTCCACGAGCGTGTGAGGTGGGATGTGTTTCCCAGCCAGCGCCCGGTTGAGCGGCCCACCACGGGCATACTCCATGACCAGACACAGGTTTGGCTCCTGCAGACACATGCCCAGAAGGCCCATGATGTTTGGGTGTTTCAACATGGCGAAGAGCTTGGCCTCCTGGCGGACGCTTTCCAGCGTCTGCGAAGCGTCCTCATCAGGATCCCGCCGGGCTGCTTTAACTGCGACCTCCCTTCCTTTCCAAATGGCACGGTACACTTTTCCAAACCCTCCAACTCCGATCATTTCCTCCAAGGCCAGCTCACTGAAATCAATCTGGAGCACTGTAAAGAAAAATGTGAACAGATTTGCCACAATGCCACAGTGCTGTGATTTGAAATTGGGAGTAGTGCCTGCGTAACATTAAGTGAGAGAGAGACCGATGATATGGAATGATGGAAACGGAAAAGCACTAAGACAATGACGCATGTGAGGTTCTCTTCTCTCCGCTTCTCTTATAATGTGTCTGTGCCACTGTATCTCTTAAATATTGCATCCGGCTTGAACCACATGATAAAAAGTAGGCCAGGAGCCATCCAGGAAAGGCCGACAACCACTATCAAACGTCACGAAACCAAGGCCCACACCGCACAACTGTTAATAGAGAGACACAAACATGGGAGCCACACTGATCCTAAAAACACAGAAGATGACACAGGATGCAAAAACACACTCAGGACAAACAGGAGAATATAAAGTGCACCACACATACAGTCCATTAGCCAGCAAGAGAGGCATTGGACACACAATGTTGGTCCAGTGCTCTCAAGCTCCTAACTAAAATGCCGGAAGATGGATGATTGTGCAAAACTGAAGCCATAGATGTTAACCATGGATTCATCTGAGAAACAAATGTGGGTGATTGTTCTATTGATCAGGGCTGAGATCCAATTTAGGAAGTGTGTGCCACACATTGTCACCCAAACAAACAGACCGGTTAACCGATGGTTATAAAGAATGGGCCATTTGAAACCCAGCAAATCTATATCAGAACACAAATATAAGTTCTGTGAGCTCAAGTGACCTGGAAAGTTCATTTAAACCCCCTGACAGTGAGCACAGTGTATAATGAACAATCTCTTTTTATCAATGGATTGCAGGGCACCCCTCGACCCAGTACTCACAGTGTAACTGAGGCACCGAATAATCCCCGTAGTCCTCCGGCGTGTCCCGAATCTTCTCCGGGATGCCGGTCCCGCTGCTCACGTAGTTACTGGGAAAAATCCCGACGCGGTCCTCGATCATCCCCGTCCACCATCCCTCGTCCCCGGACACCAGCGAGTCTTTGGACAGCACCTCCACCCGGTCGCCCTTCCGCAGACTGAGCTCATCTTCCGCCACGGCATCGTAGTCAAACACGGCGGTCCAGTATCCGGTTCCGGACGGGGTCGCCGCCGCTGCAGGGCCATGCCCGGGGATACGGGTCTCGGGATGCACCCCTTCATCGCCCTGTTTGCCGTCCGGGCCGCTGCTGCTAAAGGAGAAATTGAAAGCATCCATTGGGTCGATCCATAGGGGCGATGGTTCTGCACCTCACCTGCGTGCCGCAGAGCTCAAATCCGGGCGCAAAACTGCGGAGAGACCGCAATCAGCCTCTTGCCTCCCCGCACACCGCACAAACAGGACCGCCCGGTCTCCTTAAATGATGTTTAGGTCCCCACATAAGGCACTTTTTGCTTTAATTGTCTGCAACGGTGTCCCGCACCCCTCGTAGGCTCCGCACTCGCCCCCTCCCGGCGCATGCTTCCAGCGGTTAAACGAATCAATGATCCCTGCGATTTGATTGGCGCAGCGGTGCATCAATCACGGCTTTGGTGACTAAGACCCGCCCATTAAATGCGCTAGAGTTCAGCACCACGGGCGCGGGACAGCGCACGAGCGCGTCATAAAGAGCACTGATGGAGAGTTATTGGACTGAGTCTAGTAAGTTTTGGGACACTTATGGAAAAGGATTATCATTGTTTAAAAATATATTTCATGTGAGTTCCTAAATGTCTATTCGTTTCATAGATAATTATTAAAATATATGACAAAACGTAGATTTTATTTGTAACATTTTTTTAATAGATAAATTTGAATAAATATAGAAGAAACAACAGCCAATAAGGGGGCAGAATAGAAATGGATTTCTTTAAAATTCTTTAAGAAGCAGCACAAGGTGAGAACTGAAAGAAGGTCAAACTGTGATATAATCTATATATATATATATAAATATATATATATATATATATATATATATATATATATATATATATATATGCTTGTGTGTGATTGTGTTTGTGTATAACTATATATATATATATATATTAGTTTTAACATAAATCCTATAGGTTATCTGTTTTTATTTCAAACTTTGATTATTGTTCTAAAATATGAATGCATAGGTAATAAGAGTCTCAATACTTTTGACCGGAGTGTATCTGTATATTTTTAGCAAAAATTCTTGAAAAATATGCCCAGAGCAAATTATCAATGTAAATAAGTTGTGATAATTTACTGTTAATGTGCCCATGTAAACCCTCAGGAAAATAAACCATGTTTTTAAAAGTATAATAACCATGTTTCTGGAAATAATGTATATTTAAAAGACCACAGTAACTAAAAATAGTAATTCAAACTATGGTTGAACTATGGTTACCCATTGAAAACACAAAACAGGTGGAAACATAGGTTCATCACAACATTTGTAAAATGCAATACCAGACAGCTTTTTAAATATATATTTTAATTTTTCTGTTGAACAAAAGAATTCAAAATAAATAAATCAGCGCACATAAAATAATTAAAGTAATTTCATGCATAATTCCCTGAAAAAAAACATGATTTTCTTGTGTGTCTGTATGCGTGAGAAAGTAAAAAAACAAAATCGGAAAGAAAACAACCATGTACGAACGTTTTCACCATCTGCTTTATCCTCAGGCTGAAGAGAAGTGTTGGTATGTGTGAGAGAAAGTGTCTGACCCCTAGTACATCCGTAAGTGACTTGGGTTGTAAGTGACATCATCTGAAATCTCTTTTGAAACCAGTTCACCTGCATCTAAACAGCTGGAAGTGTTAGTTGGCAGTAGAAAAGCTTAAAGCTGGTGGGAAGGGGGTGTGCAACTGTCTGCCATGCTCGACCATCTCACCATTAAAGCTTCACCCACACTTATTCGAAATATCTCTCACCAGTCATCAGCTCTCTTAAGCTTATGAAACATGTCTGCAAATGTATGTGTGAGAGTTGACCAAGGCAGAAACAAGAACAATGCACTAGTGAACTACAAGTTCAGCATAAGTAACCACTCGATTCTGGTTTACAATACAGCGATCGTCTGAAAGCCATCTCAAAGATGTACACAAAAACTCTTGGCAATGCATACACGTAAACACAATTGAATTCATAATCAGAAGTGGTGTTGGTCTAATTCTCATGCATAACACATTCAACTGCACAAATTGAGAGAAAACTGTCAAGCTGAATGTTCTGTGATTGTATATCTATATATATCTCCAGAAATATACAGTGGAATCCTCCATAATTTTAAGAATTCTATTTTTGATCAATGTCATACCTTTGCATATGTTTGTTTTGTTACATCACAGTTAATGCGTCGGCTAAATGACTAAATGTGAATGTACTAGATATTGACTACTGAACTTTTGAACCCTACAGTGTTGCTTCTTCTGCCAACTAGTGGTTGAGAACAGCTTATGAAGTGTAAATGTGTATAAATAAAAAAACATTTGTAAAGCTAATACACACACTTTAGCCTTGGCACAAAAAAACAGAGCAGGCCGATCTCATGTGCCTGGATTTGGCAGTGCCATATGTGCAAAAAATTGAAATACATTAAAATAAATACACTAAGAGTGTGTGTTTTTGTGTTATAAGTAACACATTTTAAACCATTAAATTAAATCACAAACAATAACGAGTAGGAAGACAGCTCAAGCAATGGATGTGAGATCTGCATTTGATTACAGTTTATAAGAAGACATTATAAACAGCTTTTTTTCACTCTCAAAAACACTCACAGCTGCACATGAATGTAAACATATTAAAATAAACGAAATAAAACTAAGAGTAAATCTTTTATACTTGTGAACAGGATTAGGCCTCTGTTTGTGAAGAGGTGATACATATTTACTCTAACACACACCAACACAAACACACACGCACACACGCACGCACGCACGCGCACGCACACACACACACACGCACACAAAATGCATGAGTTGTATAAATATAAAGGTGGAGAGGAGCTGTAGCCCCTCAGTGGGCCAGAGAACCACTGCAGCTATAAGGTTCTGTTCTTTGGTTCCGGGCTCTGTGTGTTATTGGCCATGCCAACCAATTATTTTTTTCTGACATCACTACCCCTGATAATGCAGAAACCCACCCGCCACGTCTTGTCCAGCACACCACAGCAAAAATAGGCACAAAAACTGTTTAGTCAGTCAGATGAATTGATGACCACTCCTAAAACTGATCTACAATAAGCTGACGCATAACAGCTCTGCCCCAAACCATTTCTCCTCTGACAATATATTTCTACTGCTCACTGAAACTCAAAAACTCTACAAGTCAGGGTAAACAGAATCAGAGAAGATTCTTTAGCTGTTTGTTAGCTGCACTATTTCACTTTGAGGAAAGGAAACAGGGTCCAAAATTAACATTTAGCCACATTGCATGTATTAGTGCTTTTAAGTATGAAATAATACAAGTTTTGTGTCAATCGCAGCATAGCATAAATAATTAAATAAAAATTCTGTCTTTTAGGCTTGTTCACACCAAGCATTGAAATGACAACTATGTAAAGAAAACAATTAAATCAGTTAAAAATAAATAAAAATCTCGAGAACTTTAAGGGGAAGTTTCACTTTAAGGGGAAGTATCACATTATTTCAGGCATTATATGTGCTTTAGACTGTTAAAATTTAGAATTCTTAAATGCTACAAACAGATTAAGAACTATGACATAGTATTTCTACAGCACACTACAGCAAATTGTTTCAGAAAGGTTCTTTCAAAGATTTATCCTAATACCATCATATGTTTAAGAGCTATTTATTTGCCATTTGCACCTAGTATCCGCCCCACACACCATTTAGATTGCTGGAGCTCGACTTGTTCCAGAAACAACCGTTAGGCCGTCTTCTGTACATGTAGGTAAATCAAGTACTTTTATATTTATGTATAAATAACACAATTCTACACTAAGATTAACATAAGAGTGGCACAAACTGTCTGTGATACTTCTCCTCTCTTCTGGTTAGTGATTAATAATATCACTATTTATATTTATTTTAAATGATATTCATATTTTATGAAATAATAAATGCATTAACTAAACAATTTGTTAAATTTAGTTTGTATTTATTTTATAACTTTTAAACTTTTTAATTTAATTTGTTAAATGGCTCTTGAGACTTAGTCACCTTTAAAGTGTTAGTTCACCAAAAAATATAAAACTATTTACTCACACACTTGTTATCTCAAACCTATATGACTTTCTTTCCACTTAAGAACACAAAAGAAGGTATTTTGAAGAAAGTGTCATCCACTCACTTTTGATGTATTGAAGAAAACCAAAGCAAAAGCAATTTCTTCAAAATATCATCTTTTGTTTTTTTCATTAGAAAAAATTCATACAGACTCCGAATGACTAAAGGGTGAGTAAATGATGATGGAATTTACTGAAGCCTTTTTGTTGATCTTTACTTTACTTCTTCTACTAACATCCAAAATCGTACAGACATACTAGACGTTTAACTTGCAATTTAATTTACTTGTTATGAATTTTGCTTGGCTTCAGAAATAATCTTTAGAGATTCTGTTTTGCAGACATGTGCTGGAAGTTTGGGCCACAAAAGTGTGCTTTCTTTATGTTATTGCTTTGAAACCTAGAAAAACCATTTTTTTTATCTAAAGGAGAAAGATAAAATTTAAAGAGCTCACAATTTTAAATGTAAGACAGCATTGAGAGAACCTCATTTTGGTGTGAACGAGAATTAAGACACAATGTAATTTTAATTCTTACATCTTCATGCTTTTTGCAAAATTTGTATCCTAGAAAAACTTTTGGTGGTTTATTTTTCATTGACAGAAGTTAATTAAAGATGCAAAAACTGTTAAAGAGACTTTCATTAGCACATAATTTAATGTGAGAATATTATTTATTATGTAGCAAAATACTGTTGCAGCTATCACTTGCGAATAATTTGACCCTTCATTTTCCCGTCATTAAGACCCTGCTTGTAAACATTACAACCTCACTGAATCAAAAGCCCCACTGAAAAAACCTTACCACCAACACCACTGACATTTCAGACACTGTTTAGATGCACATTTAGAGAACTCTTAGTAAAATGGTCACTTTAGTCAATACCGGAGGACTGTCTGAGTGAGGTGGGTCTATGTAAGAATACTGATTGTAGTGTTTCATGTTTCCTTAATGACACAGAAAATTACAAACAAATTAAAAACAACATCGACTGTAATAGCAGATGCAGTGTGATTTGCTCAATGGTTTTATCAGAAAAAACACTAGCAATTTGTTTGGATGTGAGTGTAGCGCTTTCATTTGCGAGGCCTCTTTTCCCCACCTATCCCGGTTTTCCTGCGCTCCGATCTCTGAAGCCCCTAATTAACAACACTTGGCAGGAAATACACAAAAGTACAGAAAATATATGGAAGCAGATTATATCCATACAGGAATATCAGGGAGAAAATGCAGTGTTCAGCCATTGTTTATGTCCAACTCTCCGTTTATCTAAGCTTGCGTTCTGTAACTGTCCGTAGCTGGAACTTTGGCCTGAAGATACAGGCCGGGAGCTCTGTGTCAGTTCTTACTGTACCAAACTAAACAACGAAAAAATAAATAAACTTTATGTGTCCTTCAAATGTCAATCAATAACAGATTTCATTTAGTTATATATATTATCATGTTTCTGAAATATTATTTCTTATCCTGGAAGAAGATCTGAAAATAGTCCTTTGAATCCTTTTTTCTTTTTGTTATTTTTGTGTCTTTTTTTCCCAAAATACTTCATTAGAAAAAAGTCGTTCTCAGCATGTGTTGAGAAAAATATAGACTGTGAAAAGCTCAGACTCCAGGTTAAGACTGTCCCACCCCTATGGGAGCTCAGATCAAATGCTCACATCACACTTCTTACATTTATCCTCGGTATGAAGAGATCTGAACAACAACGGACATGTCTCCTCTTCTTCCATACCAATTCCTTGCCTGATAAAACCGTAACTTTTTGTATCAATAGCTCTTATTCTATCGTGTGTGAGCAGGAGTTTGCTCGTGTTCATCTCTCTCTCCATTTCTGACCCACAAACGCTTCCCAGCCCGCCCGACTCTTCTCTTCAGAAGCCCTCTATATGACAGTAAGCCTCCAGACTGGAAAAGAGGATGTAGAGGAACCACAAGCTGAAGAAAAAGAGTGAAGTAAGGATACGGTGCCCGCGAGGGCCCCCCAGCTCTCCGCCGATGTGAGGCCTGCGCCGGTACATCAGGACGCTCACCGCCAAGAAGGCAAAGATGGTGAAGAGAGTGACAGAAAATGCCAGGGAACCTGCCTGCACCTCAAACGCACGACCCTGCATGTTCCAGTAGATGGCGGCCACCGACCACGCCACACCGATTCCAAGGAAAACGTTTACGGCGTTGCTACCGGTCACATTACCGATGGACGCATCTGCGTATGTGTCCTGCACAGCTGCAACTTTACTGGCAAAGGTATCTGAAAACAGAAATTTAAGATAAAATTGTATTGCAAGTCAACAAACCAGCTCTGTTTTACACAATTTCATAAATGCACAGAAGCAAAAAAAAGCCTACACTTACCAGGGACAGATGTTCCCAAGGCTACAAACACCACAGCAGTGACAGAGTCCTTCAGGCCAATGGTGCAGCCAAAATGACTGGCCAGGTCTCCAATCACAGCCGTCAAAAGACCGATGATGATGATGGAAACAAAAAAACATGCCCAACCGTTCCAGTAGTCCGTGGGCGGGACGCAGGCAAACAGAACCTTCCAGAACACAGTCAGGAAGTGCATGACATAGTCAAAACAAGATGGCAACCGTTCTTCGCCTCCCTCATCCTCATCCTCATCTCCTGATATAAGAGAGAAAGAAAGGGGAAAGTACAAAAATAAAGACAAAGGGAATGAAATAACAAAACAGGAAAGAAAAAGATTTGAAGATAAAAAAATGTTAGTATTGTTTCATTACCCCTTAAACTGTATAAATCCAGATTTCTTTTTATGTTTAACTATTTTAACTTAATAAGAAACAACAAATGCTGAATTAAAATGAATTAAAATAATTGATTTAAAATGCCTATTAAAAGACATTTTTAAATTAAATTTGAAAACAAAGTGATGTGTTTTTGCAAGCAAACTTCTCAAGTTTTTTCATTTCTTAAAAGACATTTCAGACAACTTATACATTGGTCAGTTGTGGTCTGGCAGTTAAAGAGTTGGACTTGTAATCAGAAGGTTACAGGTTCGAATCTCAGTTCCAGCAGGCAATAACCAAAGTGCCCTTGAGCAATACCCCTATTTGCTCTGCAATGATAGCGGTCCTCTGCACACTACTTTTGGGTCGCTTTGCCAAATGAATAAATGTAAATGTATATGTATATGTAAATATGAGTAAAGTAGTCGTTATCTGATTGGTAAAATTCCATAGGATTTCTTTGCTGTCGGGTTTACATTGGTTGCAACTTGCAATAATTATTCATCATGACCGACTTAATGCTAAATTTTTTAAAGTATTGCGGCATAAACTCATAAACGCTGCTGTTTACTTTTGACTCATTCGTGAATTTCCAACGGTCTGTTACCTTGGAGACATTTCAATGCCTATGAACAATGACTACATGGATTGGTTGTACCACGTGTCAGTCACATTTCCTCCTGGGGCATGGCTTAGTCAATGACAACAGACAAGAGACTACATATATCTTTACATTTTCATTTAATTATATATCAGCCACTTTTAACTCAAGCAACCAAAGCTCAAAAATCATTTAAATACAATTGTGATGTTATGTAGAATTCTGCTCCTTTGTGTTCTATGTTTTGCTGACACTATGGTGATTCACAAGTCTTTTTTGCGTGTTGCAGTGTTTGGTTGTGTTGATCAGACTTGTTTAGTGTTGATAATCACCTGCACTGACAGTTATGGCCTCCATGAATTGTTCTCTCCAGGAATTTGTGCCCACGACAAGAGCCAAGTTAGTCTTCTTAATAAGCTTATCTACTGTACTCTACAGCAAACACAGAAGAAAACATTTAAAAGTAAATATCAAGTCCTTTTTCAATACAAAATAAGACTGCAGATTAAATGTCGGCACCTTAAACTCATACGATTCCTCAATGATGATCTCAATCTTTGGATGCTCGCCCAACACAGGCTTTCCCATCTCTGCTATTCTCCTCGCTTCCTCTTCCTCTGATGACAGTTTCCTGTCTGGGATATCTGCATAAGATCAAGAGAGACAGAAACTCGAGTGAGTATTAGTGCTAGAAAAAATAATCTATTACGGTAAGAATAAGCGAAGTGCAGTTAAAGTTTTAATATACAGTAACACTCCCATGCATTCTTAAATGGCTTAGGAATTGAGAATTCTTATGTAGACTATTTGGAAAATCCTTCTTGATCAATAAGGATTTTTAATGATGTTTCTCATGAATGATTAATGTTAGTTTTGCTCATATTTCATGAAAAAGCTAAACAAAGCAATACAATGAAAAACAACGAAGGGTTTGACATGCAAAGACACATTAAAATTGATTAACCAAAAATAAAAAACAGTCAATACTAAAGACTGCCTTATGTTGTTCCAAACCCATGCGTTGTTATGCTTACTGTCTGAAAAGCATCAGAATTTGCCTCACAGCAAATACGGTTCTGTACGGTTTTGATATTCCAATAACTGTGATGTTAAATCTTAACTTTCATTGTGTTTTCTTTGTTTTCTGGGGGAAATATAACAGCATACCGGTTTAGAACAACAATTAAATAAGAAAATTAAGTAAATAATATTAACAATAACAATCATAATAATAATAATTACAGTAAAATTGAAATAAGAGGTCAACTTGTATTGTTCGAGTGCATATCTAAATGTAAGTTGTGGTGTAAAAAATTCATTCTAAAAGTTAACGTCCACACACCATCACACCAACCCCCAGAAACCACAAAATGAACTCCTTATACCACATACCAACCTAGAGACACACCTGTATATACACACACACACACACACACACACACACACACACACACACACACACACACACACACACACACCACACACGCTTAAACTTACCATCAGCTAACAACAGAGCTGGATGTGGAGGAGAAAGAATGAAAAAAAATGAAATGAAATGGAAAAACATTAGACAGATAAATGTGGTGGGATTTCACGAGGCAGTGAGATGTTGGATAAGATTTATTTACTCAGATAACACGAATAAAAATATTCTCGTCCCGCGGCATTTTATCACATTGCCCAGAGTCTCTGAGCCGGACAGGTGCGACAGGTGTGACTGTGCAGATGTGATCAGATGTGATAGTGTGGGCTAATCCAGAGCGCTAGAAATGGTGGTTGCCAATAGCAACAAGAGTGTTATGGTGGCATTTAAAAATGATGGAACAAAGATGTGCTAAGCCCTAAAAACAAGGGTGATTTTGGACTGGTTGTGGATGTTGCATGAAGAGGTTTGGTTGCTGTAGCAACAGTCATTGACTCTTTATAAACAGATAGACATTTGTTTTTCCATCATGACTTCACATTGACTTCTTTTGTTTTATAATGCACTCATGATTTTAAATAAAATAGTCATTTTATTGTAGTTTACCTAAATATGAAAATATAAGTGCACCTTGTGTCAATTCAAAACCAGCCTGACTTTCTTCAGCAGAACATAAAAATAAAGGAGCGCCAGCTAACCAGATTTGTTATAATATCTTCTTTGTGTTGTGCGGAAGAAAGAAAGTCAAACAGTTTTGGTCAACCTTTCTATTTAAATACTGTCAGTATTAATTATGTTTCATCATCGAGACTGTTAGCCGGAAACCACAATGTAGCTCTTGGTTATTTATTACACAGTGTTTTGACCAACCGAATGGAATAGTTGTTTGAACCCAAAATGCTGGATTGTTTTAACCTATTGTTGGATAAAAATAAACATTTGGGTTAATTTCACCCGGCAGGTGGGTTTGATTTCCTAAATGTGTGTGTGTGTGTGTGTGTGTGTGTGTGTGTGTGTGTGTGTGTGTGTGTGTGTGTGTGTGTGTGTGTGTGTGTGTGTGTGTGTGTGTGTGTGTGTGTGTGTGTGTGTGTGTGTGTGTGTGTGTGTGTGTGTGTGTGTGTGTGTGTGTGTGTGTGTGTGTGTGTGTGTGTGTGCGTGCCTGCATGGGTGTGTGTGTGACTAATAGTTTAGTAATCAGTGCTGTAATGTTCTTTTTCTAGGATTGAATGAAATGGGGAACAAAGAGGCTTTGATTAAGTGTACATGCTTGTTGCGAAAAAAATATCACGCCATAATGAGAAGCTGGATTTGAAAATAAGAAGCCCATAATTTATGCTTGAATGTGTCTGTGAGTAGGGTGGAGGGGCCTGATGCAGATTATTAACCTGTAATTTGTGCCGTATCCCCAGCTCTAGGCTTTTCGACGTGTCTTCGTGATTACATGCATACAAGATGTGACAAACTAACAAAGAAACAAATTGAATCTGAACTTTTATTTTCTATATTTTGCCACATTTTCTCTCACTATTCTTTCCGTGGAGCTCCAAATTCAACAGCTCAATGTTAATCTATTGCACATCAGCAATAGCAACAGTGCTGATGGTGCCCTGGCAACGGTTACCAGACTGCTCTCCGCTTATTGCCTTCTGCATGAGGTAATGGAATTGTGGGATGCGGGTGTCGATACTCAGACTAACGCTTCCTTGTCGTTGGCTCTTTCGCAGCTGTTTTCTTTCACACACACAAGTTTACATGAAGAACTGTAAACACATCTTTAAGAACAGAAATCTTAATCTTCCAGAGTTATGTCATTATTTTAATGTGTGACTGAATAATTAACTACTGATCTTGTTTTCTGATCTCTCTATGCATCTGTCTCACCTGTTTTCTTGATTCTATACCCAGCATGTCTTATACCTTACAGCCTTTCCACAGTGTTCCCAATGCCGTCTACCCCCATACATGGAGGATGAAAGGGTTCCACGCCAAAGAGAGCATATCCCTATTTAGATGCATAAAGTGTGGAATGTTGCTTTAGATCCTACGACTGCTCCGACATCTACTGCAGAGACAGCACAGCATCAGCAGTTTTAAAGTCGTGTTCTGATGCATCTGAGGTGATGTATCTCCTATTACAGGCTTGGTTTCAAAAGCTCCTACAACACATCTGACACCATGTTTTATCCGTCTGCACAGAGTCCGCTGCTCGACGGTGATGTCTAACTCCTACAGTGTGCTTATTGACAGATGTGTGACAATTTTACAATTGCTCTATGTTCTATGGATAAACGTGGCTGTGACCCTTTTATATTGTAAATGTAAAAGAGAGGACAAAACATTCTTTACAGAGAAGATTAACCAACAATGCATTGAATCAAGCTAAGAGGACAAAGATGAGATGATATGGGATAACTGCAAGTCTATAAAATGTTGATAAATAAAATGATATGTCCTTCACTACTTAAAAATCTTAAAAAACATGTATAAAAATATTTGAAGTTAATAAATATGTGTTAAATTTCTGAAACCTTTGTACTGTAGGCAAGTCTATAAAATGTTGATATATAAAATGATATTTATCATCAAAAATGTATATGTCATTCACTACTTAAAAATCTTAAAAAACATGTATAAAAATATTTGAAGTTAATAAAAATGTGTTAAATTTCTGAAATCTTTGTACTGTAGGCTCTTCTTTAACTTTATTAATATAACAGTTTTATGTATTCATTTCACATAATGCAAGTTCACCCCAAAACAAAAATTCTGCCATAATTAATAACACTTTCTTGTTTTCTATGCAGAAAAGAGAAGAAGATACCTTAAAGAATGTTGGAAATCAAAAATGATTGGTTCCCATTAACGTCTATTAAACACAAAATCAACACAAGTCAATGGCAACCGATAGTTTTCATTTACTACTTTGAAAATTTATGAAATACAGTAAAAACGTATGTTATATGCTTTGTAAGTAGTAAAGTGACAGCCTGAAAAATTAAAGACTTGATAACTTGATAAGCACTTGACAGTTAAAATAAACTCTGTCCACTTCTGCAAGTAATGTATTCAATTGTTAGTCAAGTCCCCCGTGTTTCTTGCCTACAAATAGCTATTTATAGCATTCATACCATTCTAAAGTTTTTATACAAGCTACTTTCAAGTTTATGATGTTGTAAACCAAGCTGGCATTTTTTTTAGCTCAGGTAAAATTGTAAATAAATTGTCTGTACTATGATGTCTATGTGAGATTGGAAGGCAAACAGAGAGGACCAGCTGTTCTTCATCTCTCATTCTTTCTGAAGGGTACAATACTAGGACAAGGACACATGCATACATGCAAACACACACACACACACGCAGCGCTGTGGTGTGTGTGTTGGTATCATTGACCGCATCTGTCTGATTTATGAAGGGATATTGAAAGACACACTTAACCATCCGAGGCTCCTACTGCGTGTGCGTTTGTACTCTTTAAGAACCATCATAGGCAAAAGGTCAATATTTATAAAAACTAATTGAAAGAAGCCTTGAAAAATAGCATTGTAGTTCTTGCCAACAAATGTTTTCACACATATGAAGAAGATGGCTGACTGAGAGAAGTGCCACTAAGAGGTCATAATACAGTTCTTGGCTGGATTCATGTGGTTGAGGAGAACACATTCATTTGTGTTTTAACTTTATAGAGAATCCTGTAACACTCACTGCTACCCGTGAAGACACCACGAAAACAAGACAAAACATAAATAAAACTAATTTTTAATGGTCACATGACCTCATAATCTGATCATGAACCACTAGGTGACAAAAAACAATGAATGAGTAAAATAAAGAGAGAAAGACAACCATGTGTGAATATAAAATGTGTGTGTTGTACCTTTCTGAAGGCTCATATCCACCATGCGTGGTTCTGCCAGCTCCAGGTAGAAGTTTTTGTTTTTTTCATATTCCTCATCATCAATTACTTTGACCTGTATGGTTTTACTGAAAAAGAAAGAGTAACCATGTTAGAGGTGTTGGGTCAAATGGCTGTTCCGAGGTCAGAGGTCAAGCAGGTCATGCAAACACACTACATTATTTTTCACAGATTCATTACCGTAGTTGTCATATCTCACGAATCATGAGACAAAGGATATCTGCAGGGTGAAACGGTAGTATCAGAGTTTAAAGAAGCAACGGTAGGGTGGACTAAGACCCTATTGTACTTTTGATGCATGTTTTTGATGAACACATAAAAGTGTGGTCTGTCTGGCCAAAAAAACAGTGCTCTGTGATTGGCTGAATTATGCATCGTGTGATGGAAATTATTTGCCCTTTACCATATGTGTAGCATCAGGTTCCAGGGCAACAACAATACATTAAGATTTACAGGTAATCCTGTTTTATTGTCGTATAAATTTGCACATTTTCATTTGTCCTATTATTTACATTGTTCCAAAAAACTAATGTAGACTTTCAGATCAAATGTATCTTATGTTCTGAGACTGAGATGTTTGCCCTTTTACGTAACTAATACATGCTAAGGCAACTTGTAACACTCCAAAGAAACAGAAAAAACTAAATCACACTATATGACCCCTTCAAAACTAGCAAATGGCAACTTATTTGACTATTTATGAAATATTGTGTAAATGTATGATAGGATACATGTATAAAAGTAAGATAAGGTTTCATAGTGTAGATCCAAGATATTTTAAAATGCACCTAAAATACTAAACACTGCCAATTTCCGCATATCATAAATTCTAGGGTTAAGTCATGTCTTCTGTGTTTCTTGCCTACACAATATTTTTAATATGACTTTTGATCATTCCTAATCAGTTATCTTACAAGCCACATTCAAGTCAATGGGGACGGCCAACTATACTTTGAAAGAAGCTAGCATGTAACAAATCAAAGAACAGGAGAAATTTAATTGCATCATATGAAGCCTTTAAAATTAGACAATGGCGAAGCACCATGTAAGGCAAACGTCCAGTACAATAAAATAAAGCATACAAAGCCACTATTGAATGTCTACCAACGAAGCAAGATGCTGTTTAAACCAGATGGTGCAATTATGGGATCTACCAACCCGACAAGCCTTGACCCTTTAAATGGGTTTAGGTAAATCTGACCTCTGGACCCTGTGGACTGTGAATCTACTCAAAGCACTACATGACTATTCACTTCTTTACACCACTGATCAGCAACATCGGGGTAAGTATCGTGCACTCTGTCACTTTTTCAATATTCTTGGCATGCGCGTGTGTATTTATATCTTGGCATGTGATGGATGTTGACCTGGTTTCTCGGTGACTGTAACACCTGTTTCACAAGTGTTTCAATGAGAGTATTTGAGCGTGTGTGTGTGTGTTACTTGTTAACAGCCCCTCCCATCATTCGGATTAGTTGCTCACAGTACAGCTGTCCTCAAACTCACACATCCCCACAAGTCGTTTTTATGCGTCTTTCAGTAAGACATACTCATGGTCTCATTCTGTTCTTCTCTGCCCTGTTTCTCCTCTATTAGTGGGGACATTATACCCACATGTCCCCTCTCTCTCCTTACTCACTCACTCACTCACTCACTTATTGGAAAATGAGACACGGTTTGATTCTCAGTTTTATTGAGAACATCTCATAACGCATACATTTTTGAAGTCCATGCAGATAATACTTTCTATTACTTTAATGGACAGCATAATGCAATGTTAACCAACCTATGAGCTGGGTGTACTTTCGATGGCGACTTACAAATGTCACAGAAAGGTTTCCATAAATCTATGGAAAACATTTATTATCAGGTTAGTAAAATGTAACCAAACATACATCAGATTTTGTTATTTTTTACAATGTCGTAAATAATTCATTTTTCATGTATACTTGTTTTGAAGGTAGGTAATTTTATTTTTAGTTAAAAAATCCAAAACTGGTAAATGAGTTTATGGTTAGTCTCGTTTTTCCCTTTCCCAGAATTTACTGTGACATGCATAATTAATACACTTATATAGTTTGAACGTTTGCCAGATTTATTTAAAAATTTGCTTTTGATTCTGTTGTCAAATATGATACCTTCTTGTCTTAAAGGCACGATAAATGTATTCCTTATGATACTGTTTTTTTAATATGACAAGTATTAATGTAATTTTGTCTATAAGTATGTATCACATAAAGCATACACTAAAAACATAAATCATGTTAATAAAAAAATGAAATTAGTTTTAGAATACAATTTCAAACAGCTTTTGAAATTCCCTTAGGCTTACTTAATCTGAATACATAATGGCTACAGTAAAAGTAAATAGCCAAGAAGCAAATAAAAAGTGAAATATGTTTAACTGAACGACATTGTTCACTGAGGTGCAAAAATCAAGTCACAAGTGTGTGCCTTTGGAACAATTTATAAGCAAGATATTTTCCACAGAGGTAAAAGTCAAAGCTCTTGTCGTGGCATCTCTGACTTCCCTTTAGCTTCTGGCTTTTCTCTGACCTGCTCAAAGCTCCAGTGACTCGACACAGTATTTGGACTGACCGCAAACAGATCTTAGGCTGCACCTTAGCTATACCAACAAGAATGTGAATGAAGATGTTTCAAGGTTTTAGTTCACGCAAGAATAATAATATAAAATGGATTTTTGGTTACATTTTTTTATTTAGAACTAGATGAAATTAAACACAACTCGGAATAAAAATCAAGATCTTCTCTCCTTTACAAAATCAGTAATCCTCTTAACTTTATTCTTCATAACATGATCAAAACTTCAAACCTCAAAAAATGACACCACCAACATTGTGTTGAACTGTTTCCTTCCACTACTACAAACACACCTACTGAGAAACGTGTTGAGATGGATATCTGAATTCTATTTAAAGACTGATGATAACAGCAAAAGCACTCAGTCAGCCTAGAAGCCAAAACCACAAAAAACATCAATTGAAACTCAAGCAGTGTCTGTCATTATTGAAGATAACATAGTGAGGGTAATAATTTCTATCCAATCTAGTGCTGCTCACTTAAACAAAGGTCCCAATCATCTAAAGACATCTTTATTAAAGTGAAAGTTCACCCCTGAAGAAGTTCCCAACATTTTTCAAAATATCTGATTTTGTGCTCTGGAGAAAAGAGAAGGTCATACATGTCTATAATTACACATTTTTGCTTTTGGGTTAACTTTAATAAACCTTGACATTTGACTTCCCCTGTCACCTACAGAAGACACTTAACATCAGATGTAATAGAAATGACTTGCAATGGTGTGAAAAGTTAATACTTAATATTTTACATCACATAATATAAACACAACAAGAGTGACAGGAATTACTGTACTTCATGTACTACACACGGATATGGTGTCTGATGCTACTCACACAGATGTGATACAAAAGAAAGGCTTCCATGTTAATCCATTATACTGTTGTCCCAAACAGCTGTGACCACAATAAAAAATGAGCGCTCAAGATCTAGTCACACACAGTGAATTTTAAATAGCAAATTAAATTAAAGGGATTTAAAAAATCGAATATCTTCTTATTAGATGTGATTGTGTATTGCCTTGCCGCAGGTTCACAGTCAATATAAACAGACAAATAGCTTGTCGTCCGAACCTTGTATCTGAGGCATGGCATCAAAATCTCCTAATTGCCATATTCGTTTAAATCAAAACCGTCTTTGGAGACACAGTGAACCACTTTCTCACAGGGTTTTAAAGCCCCTGCACAAACTCATCCGGGGATCATCTAAAATTTACAGGGAAGAATGTAAAACGTTAGAGCATATGTGTAGATCTACATATAGGGTGCACTTTAAAAAATGATAAAAGGTGCAACTTTTATTCAGTCAAAGCTTCCTTTTTTGAAACAGAAAGAATGCTCTTTGGATGTACATTTTGGAACCATTAACACAAAAATGGTTCTTCTAGGAAGTTCTATCATGAATCACTTTGGTTTAATAAGACATAATAAGGACAGAATAACCATTCATAGACATTTCTATTAAAGTGATTGTTCATCAAAACATAAAGTTGTTTCATCATTTATTTTACGTTATATCATTTTAAACCTGTATTATGTTCTCAAGAATATATTTCGTAAAAAGTTGTGGCACCCATTCACTTAAATTGTATGGACAAAACTGATGCAAGTGCATGGTTGACAGGTACCAAAATTCTTCAAAATATGTTTTTTATTATAATACAATTTATTTATTATAAAGTGTAAGAACAAGACCGAGAAGGACAGGGAAAAATAAGAAAAACAAGAAATCAGTTAAAAGAAATCAACTCAGCTCAGAATGGAATAAGCTAAGCACTGTACTGCTTTCTGCATAGTATACAGTATATACTGCGTTCACTATTGCTTAGGTTAATTGGTCCCACTGAACATAAAAGGTCAAGCTGAGCACTTGGCATTGTGGGATAAAGTATTCAACACAGTGGACTCTGGTTAGATCTGCACACATCATAAAAAAAATGTCAAGCTCGGCTATTTCATACATACAGAAAATATACCTTGCACAGTACACCACACGCTATTTTAAAAATAGTATGTAGTATGCCATTCCAAACACAGCTATCGATTCACAGTCATGCGAAGTATGTGCATGTGTGCGTTTATACATGCACAAATAAGGTGATACTGGTCCGATGTGTGATTGTGAGGTGGTCCGTATGTAGTTGTGCAATTGCAGCGTCTATATTCAGTAATTCAGAGCTGCAGGCGCAGGGACAGTCTTGAGCATCATTACTGCATCACAAAATATGCAACTTCGAAATCCACTATCTCATCTGCCTACAACACACACACACGCACACACACACAAATGAAGAGTGAGGAGGAAATGAAGAAGAGAGATAGAGACAGAGAGAAAGAGAGAGAGGGGGTTTGTGTTCTCCCCAGTGTCACCCTGATTATATAAGAGGCACGTGCTAAAAATAAACCCTGCAGAGAAAAGTGTGCATTTGCATGAGTATACGCGTGTGTTTGTGCAAGCGCATGCATGTCTGAATTGATGGTCGAATACACACACTACCACAGATACACGTTCACAGACTAATTTTACTCAACAAAAACACACACACGTATACACACACGTATACGCACACGCACACATACATAAACACACACACACACACACACACACACACACACACACACACACACACATGCCTGCGAGCTCGTGTTCTCTGCTGTTGCCAAGGAGACAAAGCTTTCTTCAGCTGAAAAGCAGCAACACACACACTTTCCATCCGTGCCAATACTTTATTCTGTATTTCCTCACATTTCTCTCTCTCTACGCTCTTCTGGAGTGGCCGGTAAGAATGTGTGAGAGTGTCTACACAAGATAATTTAGTCTTGTTAACGTTGTTTCCTGGAGCTAACCTCAGGCAACAGTCCACTGGCGGCTATTAACAACAGAACGGAACCTCGTACCCCAGGGTAGTTAGCGCTGGTGGCACTTAAAGCGTGCTCTAGTGTGATGCTGAACCCCCTTGTCTGCAAGCCTTTGATGGGGCCATGTCTGTACTGAACTATAAGAGGCCACACCATTACCCTCTGATTAACCTGCCACCCACAGGCCCCCGTCACCATGGGAACTGCTGATGGGATGGAGAGGGTTATACTTGACACATGTCCGGCTACATCTTTAGAGATGGGTAATATTTTGAATAATTACAATACAGTTATATTTGAGACATTTTAAATAAACTAGCATATGCAATGGCTTGAAAATATTTACGATCAGAGGTTTCATACATGCGGAGTTATAGCAACTAGCATGTTCTTTATCAGTAACGTCTTGATGGAAAATCACTACAGATGGTGCTGTAATTATTTTATTGATCAATTCCTGTCTGTAATGTAACTGTCGGTGTTAAGACCAACTGTCTCAAGATCACAGAGGGAATTCCATGTGGCTCTGCTGTAGGGGGGCAGTCGTGGCCTGGTGTCTCGAGTGTTCGACTCTATCCCAAGGTCACTGATTCGATACTCTGTACCACTGGAAAACCATCACTGAGGTGAGTCCTACTGCTCCTGGTGTCCGTTCACAGAGTGTGTGCGCGTGTGTGTGTGTGTGTGTGTGTGTGTGTGTGTGTGTGTGTGTTTGTGTTTACTTACTATGTGCGTTCACCTGGGATGGGTTAAAAGCAGAGCACAAATTCCAAGTATGGGACACCATACTTGGCTGCACGTCACGTCACTTCACTCCACATCACTACAGTGTGTGCCATGACCTTCTCCTGTACTTTCTCTGTGTATGGTCCTTGAACTATCCTTGAATGGATAGTTCAAAATGAAAATCATTTAGTCACCCTTTGTCATCTGCAGAACACAAAAGGAGATATTTTGAAAAATGTTGGTAACTGGCAACTATTTGCTTGCATTGGTTTTGGGTCCATTTAATCTGAGTAAGTGGTTGCCACTGTTTTTGAGTTACTAACTTTTTCTAAATATCTTCTTTTGTGTTCTCCAGAGGAAAGTCGCAGGGGTTAAAAATGACAAGAGTATGAGTAAATAATGGCAATGACAGCATTTGGGTGACAATTAAACCTGACATCAACTATGACAAACAAATTGTTCCCTAAACTTAAACGCAAGAAATCATATTTAAAAGAACAAAATTATTTCCAAGCGAGCAATTAGGAAATGTCAATCTTACAATTAAAATATGTATGAGTTATTATATATAAGTTTTTTACAGCAGAGATGTCAACATTTTGTTGTTCAAATACTCACGTGAGGTCTCTCTAAGTTTTATGAAACATTATTGGGTGTAAGTTTTGGGTGAACTATCACTTTATTGTTTATTCTTAAATGAACATTTTTAGATTGTCCTACAGCTGCAATCTGTTATTTTTTGGGGGGTAAAAAAACTAATATCAGCCTTGGAGTATCTTTCTCCTTACCTTATCTCAATTTCTCTTATAATCTGAGCTGCCTCAAAATTCACATAAAATTAACATAAATTTAAGTAACTGCAATGTGAGAACATTCCGTTGAAAACTTTAGATCAAAAGCTGCTTTAAAGTCACTTGAACATAAATTATCATTTCTACAGGTTCAAGATGAAATTAGTTTCAAGATTTTTCTAATATTTTTAACAGTTATGAAGTAACCTTTGAAAAGTTTCAAATCAATGATTCACAGCTTTACATTTAATTTCTGTAATGAGTGACACATCCCATAAACAAATTATTTCAAAACATCACCTTTCCAGATCAGATTCAACTCACTAGTGCAATGACTTCGCTGAGGACAGTAGGCAATTTGCGCAGTCATTTTTAACAGAAGTCTGTAAGAACACACACTTAACTAACTTCCTCGGGGTAAACTAGTCCTGTCCAAAGACAGTTAAAGAGTGAGCTGGGATCAAACTGAATTTAAACTCCTACAGATTGAATTGCCGCCCCAAGGATACACACGCTTTCACACAGCGTGGCACCATAAAGCTCTTATTGAGGAACATCACACACTTCTGCCATTCCACCAAAGGCTGCTTCCAGAGAACAGAAGAACCACATACACATCTTCACACTTTACTCTTTATGTTTGAATTCACAAAAATAAAAAATAAAAAACTGTGACATGTAACCTAACTTTATACCAATCCAAAACATTACAAAAGTATGTAGAAATAATGATTCAATCACACTAAAATGCAAAAACCATCTTTTAGGAACAAATGTCTGTTTTGAACTAAATACCAGATAACTAAAGATAATCTAACTTAAGATCCTTTTATGATTAATTCAGGACACATTGTTAAATAAATTTAGGTTATTTACCACATTGTAATATTTTAGCAGGATAACAAGTCATTCTTATGCATATTCTTCAAATCTTTTCTTTTTCCCATTTCTCCCAAGCACTTTATTCAAGATCATCAAAATGTATTTATGTGGATCATGTATTCATCCTATTTGGAGCTCAATCCATTATTTAATCAGTTCTGCTCCTCCTCCTCTCTCGCTTTCTCTCTCAAGTTTTTTATAGGAGTTGCTAGGATGTTCAAGCTGATGTCTTTAGTGGATGCAGTAAAACAAGAATGACCTCAAAAATACACAGAAACTTTGCCCTCTTACACTGAATATAAGCAAATATCTCCAAAACCAACCCATTCTCAAAGCAGTTTGTGGAAATGTTAAATATATTACTGCATGTATTGGGACACAAATTTACCATTCATGTCTTGTAACTCAACACAACCTTTGTTGTCTCACCTACACCACCTTTTTTATGCCAGCACTACTTTCGAGACCCTATGTGTATGTACGTATATTAATTAAGTTGTAAATATTTGGCTAAAGTGAAGGTCAAGGCACACACTGTAGTGAAGTGAAGTGACGTGACGTATTACCAAGTATGGTGTTCCATACTTGGAATTTGTGCTCTGCATTTAACCCATCCAGTAAGTGAACACACACACACTGTGAACACACACCCGGAGCAGTGGGCAGCCATGCCACGGCGCCCGGGGAGCAGTGGGGGGGACGGTGCCTTGCTCAAGGGACTCACCTCAGTCGTGGTATTCCCGCTGGTTCGGAGTCTCGAACCAGCAACCTTCGGATCACAAGTCCAAGACTCGAACCACCAGGCCACGACTGCCCTTAAAACAGTAGCCTTAACCTCACAGGAAACCCTAAAATCACAACCTGAAAGTCTAATTTGGCTTCACGAGGTGGCAAAGTAACAATACATGCCCACCCTAGCCCGCCCCTTAACCAAATGATACAGGAGGAAATGCCCAATCCTAACCCCACCCCTCAACCACCCCTTCACCCCAAGGTTGAGTGACAGGAACAAATGTGGAAAGAGTGTGTTGGGTGACTTGAAAAATGAAACAATAAATGAAACAAATGAAACAATATATTACTGTTTGTGACAATATCACAAAGTCCATGTTGCAAAAAAATTTTTCGCTAGTGTATTATGTTGAAGCCCTTACTAATTAATAAATAATGTTTACTTGTCTAATGATTCTTTGTTATATGGAGCACCACAAAAAACTGCTGAGTTACAAAAAATATTTAAAAGTCCAAAGAGAAGTAAGAGAAGGGAAAACAAAGAATTAGAGAACAATTAGAGGAGGATTAGTTGTCTACGATATACAATCTCTTTCTGCTGACCTACAAACATTTTAATTATTCTCTTTTTCTCCCTTAAGTCTGCTTAAGTAATGGTTGTGACAAAGACAGTCATCATTTACTTTTATATGACCTTTGACCCCCATTAAACGGGCTGTTTGCTGCTGAAACTCTTATGTAAGCATTCTCCTTTGCATGTGAAACAGGCCCGACAGACAAATGTTTCATCATTAAATTACCATCTTGACAGTTTAAACCTGTGTTCATTTTTCAGTGGAATGCAAAAGAAGATATTTTAAAGAATGTTATGAACTGGCACTTATTTACTTGCATGGGTTTTGATCCATTCAAACAAAGTGAATGTGTGCCGCTGCTGTTCAGTTATCAACTTTCATCAGAATATATCTCTTTTTGTTTTGCAGATGAGAAATGTAAGACTTGTTTGAGAGCCAACAAAATGGGGGAATGAGACCGTTTTCATTTTGGGAGAACTACAAACTACCCCAACTTAAATGATGACGGAATAAAACATACTGTAAAATCTCAGACCATTTCACAGGACATAAACAACTCAACATAACAAAAATGTTAGCGCAAAAAAAAACACCACCAATAAACTATTTAGAACTGAATCATGATGTAAAACAGACATCTTCAACAATCAAGACTTCATTATATATGTGATATTAAACTTAAAAACCTGAAACAGTGCTTGTGGACCGCTGGCATATACATCTTGCAAATTGAACTATAAATAAACTACAATAACTCAAGTAAAGCTTTTTTACGCACAAACAGCAAAATTAACAAAGAACATAAGCTGTATAATGAATTACTGCCAATAGCATCTAAAAACTGGGCCAGAAAGATAGTCCCGGAGCTCTGAAATGAAAGCAATAGAGAGAATGTGTGTGTGAGAGAAAAAAGAGAGCAAGAGAGAATTGGTTCCTGGTGCATTCTGGTGCATCGTGCTGCAGCATCGTGGGAATATAGCAAGCACCAGCCTAGAAGGAGATCCCCGACCGACACACATATGCACGCACATACAGAGAGAGAGAGAAAACTATGCAAACATTTCAGTGTCGCACATGAACATATAATGAAAAAGAAATACTTATAAAAGTTAGATGGTTTTCTAACTTTTTCAGGATTCAACTAAACAGGATTTAATATTATAAATTTAGACAAATTCCCTACTTGAACAATACCCTAATTCACCACTGTTAAATTAAACTGATTTGTTTTCCTTAATAACCAAAAGCAAAATTAAAATAATTTAATTTAATTATTACAAAACTGAGCAATTCAATACTTAAGAGTTGAAGAGTTTCTCACACAAAATACTACACTTTCCAGTCTAATCTTAATTCTTAACTACCTGATTCCCAGCTGAAATGTTCAGCCTTAGAACAAAAGTAACCTAATATATATATTGATAAAGGACAAAAAATGGTTTAAGAATAAAACAAAAAGTATAATACTGCTGTGAATTGTTGTAATTTCATTACAATTTTCTATTTAATTTCCCTGATTTACAGAAGATGACCATTAAAATTTAATTTAGTGGAACAATCTTGTTATGTATACTTACAACAAAACTTAATGTATGACAAAATAAACTGAAATACTTTCCCCTATATGCTCATTAGTTGAAATTTTACACTTTTTTAAGATCTGCCACTATTTTGCCCATCTTAACCCATTCATATATGGATATATGTAATAAGTGCCTGGACCAGTATCCCACGTTGGAAAGGAATATTTTATCAACTGAATACTGTCTAAAAGCTGTTTCACATAGAGATGGAAATCCTCCACATACTGAACTCGAAATCTGTTGCCCCATTAATATACTAACTAATCCCCATCTCCAATTTGTATGTCACTTTCAAAATGTCTTATATGCCTTTTTCTATATATCTTTCACAAACAAGTTCAACGTCAGTGAAGGTCTCAATGACCTTACACTCCTAAACCTGTTCCAGACCCTTTTCTGACCCCATCTAATTCCCTCTGTATCAAAATATGGTGCCAGTACATAAACAAAACCTAGGAACCTTATATAACTTGAAATATTAATATCAGTTGTTTTATACAGTTGAACACCATAATTTTTTACATTCTGAGAAACATATGGACTACAGAGGATGGGGGTGCAAAAAAGTCTTACTGAACTATTAATATCCAGCAGCATGTCTGGACCTCCAAATGTGTTGCTGTTTCTGTGATCTGTATGTTACTATATTACTGGATCTCAGCCCAAACCTCGTTGAAATTATTTGGATAAATTTCCAATATTCCAGAGACACCTAGGCCGCCTTCCAATAAAACATTACTGTGTGTGTGTACAGAATAATGTGTATCTGTTGAACTGATTAAACTGCGTGGTATTGGGAGTCTTTCACAACTAAATTTACCAACGAAAAAGCCCACTTTAAACTTAAATAAATCAATCCTGCATCGTTTACTGACATTTCCCATCCACGTACCGAAGGATTATGTACACAGCTTTGGATCTTGCTTGTGTGTATACACATCTTTTGATAATCCACTGATCAGCCATTCTGACTGCTCTCTGTCACTTCAGATTATTAACAACCAGACCAAAACCAAGCAGCAAGAAACAAAGCTTCACGGCTTTCGGCTAGACACTGTACAAGTGCCCTTTCACTACTGTCATTGCGGCATAGAGTCACGTGACCAGATATGACCAGGAAACTCACACCAACCTAACATTTATGAATCTCAAAACCTTACAATAGAACCCTAAAGGGAGCAACATTTTTCAAAATAGATTCTTTTGAATTTTTCAAAAGAAAATCATTAAAATTATAATTTTGCTGTGAACTTTCACCTTATCCAAAGATACAAAAGGACATCCATTCACTCATTAGTTAACCCAATAGTTTGGACGAACTATTCCTCCCAGTGACCCCAAAAAAATATGACATAAAATGTGTGCACAATTATAAGTTAAGTTGTATTTTTGAGGATTCATTTTGCTGTTGTAGAACTACAGTGGTCTTGGTCAATAAAATAAAAAAATAAAAAACTCAAATCTGAATATTTAAGAAGTAAACGTGTAGTTTTGGATTTCTTAAGAGAATATCTACATATAAGCCATTTTTTAGGCCACTATTAGCGTGCAGAGTTATTATCTAACTCAATGAAAAACATAGATTTTCCCATCACACTTTTTTTCTTTTCACATGTTAAAGTCAGAATAATAAAGAAACTCAAAAAAAGCCTCTTTTCTTGCGACCCTGTTGACCATTTGCTAAAAATGTTCAATGGTTTTGTGATGAAACCCTAATATCTTAAGATATTTCAAGATTGCTGCATCCCTGTGTAAGACTTTTTAAATTTTTTTACTCTTCATAGACAAACTGCCACCTTTATATATAGATCTCCTGAGGCTACACCCTCCCCCATAACACAAATACGCATTACATGATATGCATTAAATCCTATAAACATTGAGGTTTATAAAGCGTGGAGTTCGAAATTATGGATAAAATTATGATATGGTCAAAATTATCATTTGCCTAACAATTTGCATACAGTGTATATAAAAGGAGGCATATTTACCATGTCTCGTCGTTCTTAAACTCAAGTTCTCCGTATGCATCCTCAAAGTCCTCTCCTCCACCCTTGGCGAGTCCCTCAACAGTACGGAATGGAATGATGACTGTTCCTCTAGCACCTGATGTCCGCATCACTTTCACCTCCATGATGCCCACACTCTCGCTCACATGCATCGACTCACTGTCAAAGGTGAAGATGCCCGCATGGTCATCATCAAGGATGGTAACAGTGGCGACGGCAGGGAATCCTAACAAGGCCTTTGGATACGGCAGGCTACTCGGTGACAGCACCTCATCTTCGGTTTCGAGAACACGCACGTTACTGAGCCTCACAAAGAAATGCTCGTCCTCCTCGAAGATGTCGTCATCGATGATGCCAACAGAGATCTCTTTGACCACCTCGCCAGGTTTGAACACCACAGTGCCTTCTGTGAATTCATAGTCCGCTCCAGCATTCGCCGAACCATCTTCTGTTTTATAATCCACATAGATTGTCTTGCCTATATCGCCGCCCTTTCGCTCTACCGTGAGCAGAACGGCACCGCAGTTCTCCAGACATTGATAAACGGCAGGTTCAAAAACAATGCGGGAAACAAATTCCTCGGGTTCCTCAACATGAACTTCCTGGACGCTAGTGCTACGTTTGGCCTGCTCTGCCACATGCTTCTTGAGAATGTTTCCGGCACCTGTCATCATCCTCGTAGCTTGGATACGGTAAAACGCTCTGCTTTTCTGTTGGTGTGACAGTGCGTAATAGTTTGCCATTTCCACCAACTGGTCGAGCTCCTTCTCTGGGTGTTTCTGCTTTAGGTCCTTCAGGATCCGGATCATATCTCTGCGAGACTCATCCACCTCCTTTCCCTCAATTAAGCCGATCAAGTTACTGGCAGCTCCGCCGTCCACAAAATGAGAATTCATCATCTTCCCATCCATTTCGATGCCCTTGGAACGGTCACCCTCTGTCTCGATTATAACGCCACGGTGCTTGTCTGTGCGATATTTCTTGTGCATGAACTTGTAGAAGAGCAAGCGACGGTCTGCCACCCAAGCTAAAATAACACAGATGGGGAAGAAGGCCAGGGTGAGGAGACCTTCCCACACCTGCACTACATTAGGCGAGAACACCGCCAGGATCATGTAGAGCCAGATGTAAGCGAACACACTCCAAGCAGCGGTCACAAAAAACACACGCAGGTGCTTAACCTTCCGGACCTCTCCTTCGGGGATCACCGACACGCACAGGCCGATGATCACGAACATGTTGAAGGCAGCGCTGCCTACGATGGTGGAAGGGCCGAGCTCACCTGCTTGGAACTCGTGTCCACATACCTCGATGACGGAAAGCATGATCTCAGGCGCGGAGGAGCCCAGCGCCATGAGAGTGAGGTTGGACACTGTCTCGTTCCACACTCGGATTGTCGTGGTCATGGTCTCGCCGTTTGGGCGCTTGATGATGATTTCCTTTTCCTGAGAGGTGATGACCTCAATGGCAGCCATGAAGCGATCTGCAATAATCGAAACCCCGAGGAACATGTAGATCATTGCTACAAAGTATACTATTACCCTGGCGATCTTGTCCCCCATGGATGGGTCTTCAGGGTACCAGATGGGTAAGATGATGCCAGGATGGCATCGGTCTATCTTATCAGTGCATGTGTTATTGTTATGGAGGGGTGGGCTTGGTGTGGCTCCGCCCTCTGCGCAGAGGAAAACTGTTGCCACGGAGACCACGCCCAACCAGAGGTAGGCATAAGTCTTTGTCCTTAAGCGATCCATGCACCCTCCTTCACCTCAAGGGTCTGTGCTGTCTAGCTATCCCTCTGGAATCCAGCACTGGGCTATCTTTGGTACCACGTGCCACCTGTAAGAGAAGAAAAAAGGGATTGAGTAAATAAACAAATATGTATAACACTTATAGTTTGACATTTCTCTGAGCAGTGTAAAGCAAACTCATCTGAGAATTCTGCAATAAAGCCGTTATTATATCTGCAAGTAGCGTTTGTAGTATACTATGGTAAAACAGTGAAGGTCCACACAGCAAAAATTCAAAAGGCCTCACTCAGCAGGTGTGAATGTTGCCGGAATAAGCAATGTCCGAAATGGCGCATTGAACAACATCAATAACAGAGCAAGGGCAGCATGTGCGTCTATTCTGTAATAAAATGTGTGAATGTCTCTGTGGGGTTATTCCAGAGAGATGGAAATAATTAACTAATAAGGACACAGATTATTTCATTGCATTTTTAATCCACTGCATCAGTTGGGACAAGTGTGTGTTTGGAGGTGTGTGTGGGTGCAGCTCAGCTAAATCCACATGGAGTTTTAGGTTTATTTGCTCTTTTCTGAAGAACTAGAAAATCTCTTAATTAGTACATACACCAAATAATGTCAATGTATGTACAAGAAGCTATTTGGGTGAATATGAACTTTCTATACAATTACTTTACTAAAATTATTTAAGTTATTATTTAATATGTACCCAAAAAAGTGAAAAACTGCATTACATTAATAATTTTGTTTCGTTCAACAATTTTAATATGACAAAATGTGACCCAGCCTGTGAAAAGTAATGTTTTTGTGATTAACCTATTTTTCATTAAATCATTCTACACAACGAAGTAACATTCTAAGTGCTTATAACATTGATATGTTTAACATTGGCCGATTAAAACCAGGTGAAAGATTGAAATCATAGCGAAGTTAATGGGTGAAATCGAACTTTAATGCTCATTTACTCAGACATTTTTATGTTTATTTAATAAAGTTTTCACAGGCAGGATCCCAAATGCCACTGAGGGTGAGTACATTCAACTCATTTGAGTGTTTTCAAGGAATGTCTATTCTTTCTTAAAATGAATTATTATTACCAGAAATATTAAAGAACCTTAAACAGCATATTCCAAATGATTCACATGACTAACATTTAAGGTTTGACTTTTTTTGATAATCAAACAACAAACAAACCCAAAATAAACATCACGCACACACACTGTCACACATGCACCCTCCCGCACGCTTTCACACAAACTTGGCTGAAAGTAAACAGCAGCATAGAAACAAAAGTGCTAATGAGGAAAAACTGTTTTGTAAAACAAAAGAGCTCTGCCTGAAGCCTTGAGCAGCCATTCTACTCTGCTACCAGAGACACAAAAAAAATATATAACGATTAAGAGAGGAGAGGATAAAGAGTTATTTTAGAAGAACTATGCTCAAATGCTAAAATACTCTTACTGAAGATTGAAACAATCGAGAACCACAATTAAAAATCTGTTTCTTCATCTACAGGTCAGTTCAAACCCGCTTTGTTTTCTTTCTATAGCAGAATACAAATGAAGATATTTTGAAGAATGTTGCTAATTGAACAACAGCATTCACATCTAATGTATGGTCATAAAACTAACGCAAGTCGTTAAAAAACACTGTTGGTCGATTACCAACATTATTCACGATATCTTCTTTTGTGGCCTGCTAAAGAAAATAAGCAAATAAAGGTTTGAAAAGACAAAAGTGTGAGTAAATGATGACATACAGTAAAACATGTTCTTCCCAAGGATAGGACTGGCATCCCAAGTGATCAATCTCAAACAACAACATCAGATATAAAAGCTTTTATAAACACGAGAAAGTTTTTGTGTGATCTGAGGTGTTGCTGCGTAGCATCTAAATAGCTGCTGAGTGTCTGAAGCCCAAGATCAGTCTTATCCGTGGAGTCAGCACTTGTTACCATAGCAACACACTGGAACGCGTGGGACAGGAATATTTTTATGACTCTAAAATCATGCTCATAAAATCCCACAAAGATTGAAAGAGGGTGTGCGCATGTGCTTGGGGATTTTTTGTGAGGTGTGTATCTGCTCATTTGAGAAATGAATCTTAACTACTAGATCACAGCAGAGGTGACATTTTATTTACCGTCAAACAACTTACCCATCACTATAACATCACAGAGTCATACCCAGGTCACGATCTTATTTAAATTTAATACAGTTTCACCTTACTCGATTCAACCCTCCATTGTGTTGTTTTAATAAGACAATAACAGTTCGATGTAGACGTTTATTCATTTAATTATAAATAACATGTAATGTTGTTACTTTAATGAAGACACTATATTGCATAATTTTCAAGATTTTTTATTTTTTGTTAAAGCAACCCGAGTGCTTTGGAGATGGTTACAGCATTGTCGAAAACTTGAGTAGATAACATAGATTAAACACTTTGAATACATATTTATTCTACACAGGAGCTCTGGAGCATAGCATTATATTCTGTTGCTCATATTCATAGTGGGCTTCATAACAATATAACTCTAGTCTTGTATAGCTCATATCTTGTATAGCAGTGAGCTGTTGAATACTGAATTTTTCTCACAGAAACATGCCACAAAGCTGTCAGGCCCTTATATCCAACCTAACATTTAGTCCAAGGGTTTGACTTCTGTCATGAGTGGTTAAAAAAAGAATATTTGGACTATGGGACATTCTGAGTTAGACCTCTAGGAAATTCTAGAAGTACAATCACAGCATTGGGAAATGCAGAATAATACAGTTTTAATATTGCATAATGCAAAGGATCACTTGTTGGTTATCAAACTATGACACGTTTTAGTAAAAGACCAACAATAAAAGTTGTTTAAAAAACGTGGGCAATTTATTGGACACATGTAAATAATTAAAACCCTTCAGAGTACAACAACTAAATTGTCATTTAGATTAATGCACGTTTAAAAAACAACCACCGGGATTAGTGAAACAAAAAACAGATTTGATGCTGTTAATGGTAATATTTTCCACTTTGAGATATTTTGCTCGACTGTCATTCCTAAACTTTGGAACCTTTCTGTATTTAAATCATTTATTCCTTGTTTAACATTAAGTTTGTCTTAAACTGATTGTAATAAAGTGATAAACCCTAAGATCAAGGTGTCTGATAGCTGCTTCAAGGATAAGAGAGAAAGATCTCACTGATACTCGCACACACAGGAGACCCCAGGAGATCTTTTGGTCTACGGTCAGACTAACTCTTTCTGTGTCTGTGCGTACGTGTGTGTGTGTGTGTGTGTGTGTGTGTGTGTGTGTGTGTGTGTGTGTGTGTGTGTGTGTGTGTGTGTGTGTGTGTGTGTGTGTGTGTGTGTGTGTGTGTGTGTGTGTGTGTGTGTGTGTGTGTGTGTGTGTGTGTGTGTGTGTGTGTGTGTGTGTGTGTGTGTGTGCGTATGCGTATGCGTGTATGTACTCCCAATATGACCCTCCGAAAGCACTATCTAATAAAACCACAATTTGATTCTCTAGTACTCTAATGCTGCAGGTCTCGTGTGTGTGTGTGTGTGTGTGTGTGTGTGTGTGTGTGTGTGTCCTGGAGGAAAGTAAACACACTCCAGAACATGAAAAAGATCTTATACATTATTCCAAATACACCCATGAGACACCAGAGTGCTGACAGAGAGGACACAGCACACACACACACACACACACACACACACACAGTCTCTTTCACTCTCAAAGCTAGTAGTCAATCCCTGAATATAAAACCAATGCACTAAAAATACAGTAGAACAGACACAAGCTCTTAAACTGCTTGTGTACAGAAGGTCCACATGGTTGGGGAAAAAGTGTCTCTTCGTTCCTTTTAATTAAACTTTTCTCCCTTAACCCTGCGCTCAATTTTGATGTGTCTATTTAAACATTAAGATTGGGTTAAAGGAATAGTTCACCCAAAAATAAAAACTTTGAGTTTTTCTTTATCTGCAAAAAAAATTTATGAATACAGAAAAATGGATCTGGAAGAATGCTTATATCCAAACAATTCTTGAACCCATTGACTACCAAATCTTGCTTTATAACTGTTTGTGTTCTGATAAACACAAAAAAAAATATTTTGAAGAATATGGGACAATTCTGGGGCACTTTCGACTACCACTGTTATTTTTCCTAGTTTGTTAGTAACTGTTTGGATACAATCATTTTTCCAAATTTCTTTGTGTGTTAAACCAGTTTATAGAGATTATGAACAACTAGAGGATGAGTTATTCGTGTCTAAATAATTAAAAAACGAATTGAACATTTTCAATTTTGTTGAACAATCACTTTGAAAAAAAGTGCTATTTAATACTTATTCAGTTCACATCTAATTATTGAAGGTTTCAGTTCACGTGTGTTTGCAATTTGGGACAACAGACAAAAAGAAACTCATGACTCATCTACAAATTGGATAAGACTATCCTGTTCACTCATACTACATGCAACAACCTAGTTACCAAATCATAACAGCAGTCATTATAAAACTCAACATATATGTCTACAATTATTTTTTTTAAAGGAAATACGCCACAGGAAAGAAACTGTGCTTGTCAAGCCAATTAATAGAATCTTCGATTATATCTGCTTAAAATTTCCATGATGTTATTCTGTGTAGTGTTTGGCAGGAGACAAATGTTCTAACTGAGTTCAGATCGCAGAGCTGGCCAAGCTAGTATCATAAATAATCTTACGACCGGAGAACCATAAGCCAGGTGAGTGTGCAGTATTTCTGATGTTCATTTCAGTCAAGCATGTGGTTGTGGGTGAAGGATTCCAATCAAACACTACAAAGTCAACAGGTTAAACTCCCGGGGCATTACAAAACTACCAAAACAGTCAAGTATGGATCCAGCGTTGTTCCTATTGCAAGTTACACATCACATTCACATTTTTATCCAAAGTGACTAGCAAGTGAGCAAGTATTTGGCGTTAGGGGTGAAACGGTACACACAATTCACAGTTCGGTATGTACCTCTGTTTTCAAGTCATAGTTCAAATTTGCAATACAGACTTAGATATGTATTGCATAATGCTTCAGAGGCATAATCACAATGTGAAGAAATATAAAAACCCACAGCTTCTGTACCACCTAACAACACCAGGTCAACAGCGTAGAGATCTTCATACAGCAGGGTGTAGACTGATCAGCGTATGACATTAAAATACCAAGAGTGATGAGATTGCTTCTTCTTTCCTGCCATACAACCTAAAGACTGGCCCAAAATTCTTCCCAGGTCACTTAAGCTTGTGGACTCATGCCCAGTGCCCTATGGATCTGTAACTACTTACGTCACAGACTGTGAACTCTGAGCAGGCCCACAACACTCAAACTGCATGGTGAAAACTAAACAATGTGTTCGTATGGGAACTGCGATTTAAAAATAAGTTTCACATGTGAAACACGAAATGCATTTGGTACAGCAAAACACCAAACACTGATAGTGGGTTTCAGACCTCTCAAGAATCATTATTTCCAGTGTTCTAAAGTGATGAGCCAATCATGGGTAACAACCTTTCAATCGCCTCAGCTGTTCCCATGGCAATGGGATGCCTTTGGGTTTACAGACTCATACTATCATGTGGATCTCGACATGCATTAAAATTCCTCATTTCACCTGTAACCAAATGGCAAAAATGCGAATCACTGCCTTGATGCATTTAATTTGAGGGAACTCCTTCTATATGTTTTTGGAAAGTTGACCCTAAAATAAATGATGCTCTGTTCCACTTGAACTATAGGTGTACAAACAGAATTTAAATGTCAATAGCTTAACATCTCCCCATAAAACTCATTCTCTTTCATTCCAAACAAAGTAGTTTGATCATTCTATTGTAACTCCATTTATTTTCCATGCCAGAAATAAAACAGTTATACAAGTTTGGAGAAAAGACAAACAGATGAATAAAAGACAAAGAATTGTTATTTCATTTTTGGCCAAACTGTTCCAATAACCCCACCGTTTCAAAGTGCCTATTATACGGATTACACACTAGTTGTAAAATGAGGGGAAAGTATATTTGGAAATTTTCCTCCTCACTCCTCCGCATTCTCCCCTCTCCACCTCGTATATCACACTTCAGCCAGCATACCAGAACCCTCAGCAAATCTGTTCGTACGCAACTGTTGACAACTGCTGCTGCCAGGCGTCTTAGTTTCTCACGTCAGACGTCTGAAAAGAATACAAACATTAACACACAAGGCCCATGAAGAACTCAGGCTTATTAACATACTAATGAGGCCTCCAAGCTAACAAATTTTGTGTGTTCATTAGAGAAAGAAATTGCACGCAGCCATTCATGTCTGTCCATATTAACATGATTTTGTCGCACACACACATTTAAAAGACACGCCACAAAATCAAGCTGAACGCCAAACAAAACCCCAACATTTCCAGAGCCAGCAAATTCGCCGCCAGCTGCCTATCTATTTCCCCAAGTTCTTGAATCTCTGTGGCCTGCTAAAGTAGAGGTGCTGTCTCGCCGGGTAACAGGAGAAAGGGCCAAACCAGAGACACCTACAAACACGAGCCGGGTCCCAGCCTATTTTAGGAGATGCCCAGATGGGGCGACACCTGATAGGGTTATAAACAGAGGGTAGGAGAGTGGGGCAGGTGTCAGCTGTCCTGAATTAATCACATATCTCAGCAAACCCCCTTTACCTGTTTCGAAGGGGACCCAGGAGAGGCACATGAAGAGCATGCGGCACATGACCCAAGCCAATCTATTCCTGATCAATACCCATCTGTCCATCTTACAAGCCCTTCTGCCTCTGTATGAGTACTACTACCAATAGGCTGCCTGGCAGAAATGTCCAAAAGTGACGTGTCTGGGAGGGCAAGAAATAGTCCAGGGGGCAGATAGACATGATTGACAGCTTAAATCTGTCAAATAAGAGCTTCTAATCCTAAACCATAGATATACTTCTCATAAGGAATGCTCACAAACTAGAATTCAGTTCTTTTTTATTATAAAGGCATAATCAGTGATCATCCTAACGGGACTGAGCGTTTGGGGGTGCAAATGAGACCTGTGACGCAAATTTGGAGATGTTCTCCCTACATCCAAAATCTATCCCCAAATAAAGGCGCCCGTGCCCCAAACTGCCCTAATTGGCGTCAACTAACCAATAGCGCAAACGCATCGACCCTCACGTACCTGTGATTTGGGCAATTGAGCACTGCTGTCCTCCCCCGTGGTATTCCAGCCGGATCTGATGCCGCACGGACGTCGTTCCCTTGCGTCTCACTGGCGCTGCTTTAAGCGGGCATCTGGCTGCTCCGTGGTGGCAGAAATACCCCTGGGCCGCTTTCGCCCTCCTCAAACACACACACGCACGCACGCACGCACCGGCTCCGGTGCCTACCCAGTTCCGGCAGATCGATAGAACCGGCGGAGTGATGCCTCCCTCTCTCTCTCTCTCTCTCTCTCTCTCTCTCTCTCTCTCTCTCTCTCTCTCTCTCTCTCTCCCGCGGGTGTGATGGATGCGCCGGTCACCGCGCTGTCAACGCGGGCGCTCAGATCGAAGCGCACTTGAAAAATGGTACCGATGGGTCCATGTGATCGGTTCTTCCGTGAGCCCCGAGCAACAGCGATGAACGGACGCTTGCGCGCGCTCTCTCTCTCTCTCTCTCTCTCTCTCTCTCTCTCTCTCTCTCTCTCTCTCTCTCTCTCTCTCTCTCTCTCTCGTTAAAGCGCAGGAAACAAGTTGGGTCCTTTACAACCCAATGGGTTTCATGACCGAGCATCCCGAATCAGCAGAAACGGTGAAGGCACGGACGCGGGCGCATCCATCAGCATCTTTGCATCTCATCTGATTTTTGGGACGGAAACACCGGGAATTCAAGTCGCCTCTTCCCTCAATCTCCGCCTCTCTTCTCCAGATTTCGCCTTGGAAACACACCCTCCACGCGCGTCTACGTCACCGCATCAGCTGGGACCCAAAGATGCATCATAATTCATGTGCATGCAACATCACATCTGCACGCGTGGGGTTCGGAGGATGTGACCAGGGATGCTGAGATGCAGTTAAACACCTTTGATGATGCAACACCTACAGGTGTAAAAAACAGAATTAAGATCTGTGCAAATCTGTCCATAAAACACTTCATTGTGTGGAGCAAGGCAGCTTGGATAGTCTACCGTTCATGCATTTGTGTTCTGCAGGGAAAGATGTTGTACAGGTTTAGAAAAGGTGTAGAAAAATGCACAGGTGAATAAATTGGGGATGCATGTGTTCTGCATAATACTATGGATGCATAATACTATGCATAATACTATGGGACTATGGATGGTGGGATTATTTGCATCGAAAAACATCTCAGTTTGGTTTAAAGGATGAAGTGTGTAATGTGGTGACACCCATGTTTTACACGTGCATTATGGGATTGGAGCATCCTTACAGAATTAGCCATTCTGGTACTTAACATCTGACAATGACCCCTTGAAGAACTCAGAACTCTTCCATCAGTCATCTTGTTTCCTTGAACACTTACATACACTTATATATGTTCAGGCTTTGCTCATTCCACTGTGTGTGTGTGTGTGTGTGTGTGTGTGTGTGTGTCGCCCGGAGTAATCACGCCACTGTACTCACCTCTTCTAATTATGGTTGCCCTTCACACGACCAAATCATTTATCACACATGTAACAAAGCACAACAACAGACACACCAGCTGTTGTGTTTTGGGAGGATTGTGAGTATTTCGAGCGAAGGACAAATTAGCTGAGGAGCAAAGAAGGAATCGTCCCCTAATCTTGATTCTGAGATAAAACCCAATCACCCCGTTAACCTGGGGGAATTCAGCATCCTCTTGATGTATTTTCCAGATCTGTGATCTGATGCTCGATTGATTTTCTAATGAGAGTCATTTAATAATTTGCAAGAACTCATTTAGTCTACTTGGACACAAACCACCAGCAACTGAAAACGAGAAAATCCCTTACCAAAGTTACAAATGCAACTCATTTTAAAACAGGCCAATGTTTACGGCAACTGATGCAGCTTGAGCCAAAGAACAGCAGACAGACCAGAGGTGTCTGTCTCATCCTGCAGTAAGACAGGTGTGTGACAGGCGAAAGGTGAATCAGCTGAATCAGCGTGTCTGTCCACCCTCACCCATCTCACCTACAGGGAATGACACCTTAGTGGCCGGCTCTAATGCACGCTGATGGGAAATTAACACACATAAACACAACAGATAAAGAGACATTCATCTCCCCTGTCATCATTAACAGAGGTCAAACTGTGTTTGTATCCTCTCCCTTTCCCCTGACTCCACAAAGCCAAGACATCTGCAACACACAGAGATGCTTAAAGATCAAGTAGTTGCTTAAAAAAACATAGGTATTTTATAAAAGTGTTCTTTAAAAATTAAGTTACGTCATGTCTGAAAAACACTTGCATTAAGTTCCTGACTCTTTAAGGCCCGCCTCACCGTGTACTCTAATCGGTCAAACGATCTAGTCTACTGTTATCGGTCAACTTTACTTAAAGTTTCTGCATCCCCACCAATGACGAATAGACATCATGTTAATCCAGTTACTTCTGTAACGGGTCTCTGACAACACATCGCAGAGGTAACTGGATTACTACAATCCTGACGTTTGCTGTAGTCCAAGAAATCGTAAAGGGGCAGTATCACACTGTGTCATGTACTATAAATTCTACAGACTGTTAAACATGTTGACGTCTCATGTTGAATGTGATCTAATTGTTAAAAAACAAGTTAGATGCATGACTTGCATGCAATGTTTGTATCTTCAGATAGCTACCGAGTTCTTGTTCGCTACTGAGAACATCTCAAGTCTTTGACCGCACCTCGAGGAATTGGGATGCTCTCAGAGATGTCTTGAGTCAGGATACACGGGTGTATGCGAAAGTGTTGCATTGACTCAACATGACGCACATATAAATTCACCTCCCCCTTTACATCTACAAGTTCTTATCATGGAAGAAAGTTCAAATACACGTAAATATGAGTATTAAGCATGACATTTTGTGAATGTGGGTTATGTTTTAGAAAGAGCATTACATTTCTATGCATAATGTGTACTTTTCAGCACTGTTTTAAACACGGTTCATTATGAAAGTAATTCATATTGATTAATGTAGAATAGAGAATGTGGTCCTGTTTTGTAACCATTTCAGTTTCAATAATTATCTTTCTTGTTTAAGAATTTGTGTGCAAGCCAAATCCAGCGGTGTGGAGTCAGCGTCAACTGAAGACGCTTTGAAGTGACCCTGAAGATAGCCGGGAGATGTAATTTCACTTGATACTATTGCTACATCCTTGTGTCTATTCCTTGCTTCGTTTCATTGCATCCTTGAGGGTGGAGCTAGGTAGTGAGGGAAGGAGACAAGGAAAGGAAACGAGGATGCACAAGTAAGAAATGAGAATTGTCACAACAGAAGCCCTTGTGATTGGTTGTGAGAACTTCCGGAGATGTGAACAAAGAGATTCTATACTACAAGTGCTTAAGTTAAAGGTGATAAATTGATTTATTGTGATCTTGTGATTTGTAACTTCCCAGATTCTTAAACAAGCACACATAGGAAATGACAAATGAGGTTTATAATCCGAGGTTTGTCCCCCAAAATATCGATTTATTAACCTGAATGACTTTTTCTTCGGCATAACAAAGATATTTTGGAGAAAATCTGAACAGCCTTGGCATGCATTCACACTTGCATTGGTTTTGTGTCTGTACAATCAAAGTGAATGGACACCGGCACAAACATTTTCAAAATATTTTCTGTGGAAGAAAGTCCTATAGATTTAAAATGACAAGAGTGTGAATACATTTTCCATTTCAGGAGAGCTTTCACTTTAAAATTGAGTATAAATGAAATATGTATGTGATGTAGTCCTGATGTAAGAGACATAGCGATGTGAGGATGCCCAGCTGGCTTGTTAGTCACAGCATATTTATGTGTCCAAAGAAAATTGGCTAAAATGTGTGTGTGTGTGTTTGTGTGTGTGTGTGTGTGTGTGTATGCATGTATGTGTGTGCCGAGGTATGAATGAATCTGAGATTTTGTCCATGAGATAACTCCATGTGTGTGTGCTGTGCAGTAGCTGTGCCAGAGGGTGTGCGTGTGTATTTTCTGCCTGAACAGTCCTTCTGCTGCATAGCATCAGGATATTTATAGAACACAGAATTATGACAAAGAAAAACAATAAGCAACATACAGCACAAAACACTCATTAGTGGAATAAAAGAGTTTGTGTGGGTTTCATTTTACGACAATATGGGGAGGAAAATGTGCCCATAATAAAAAGAAACTTAAAATCTCTATAATCTTAATGCTTAATATCTAAATGAAAATGTAAAAATGTCAACTTTCCAGTACTGAAGTGAATGTAATGATAGTAATTGCACTTTTGTGCCAATGTATGTGTGACAGCATGCAGACGCGGATGTTATCATCCTGTGAGTGGCAAAGCAGTTTGGACTTCCAGCGTGGAGGTGTGTATGTCACGTTAATTGCATGGTACAGTTTATAAAAGATAATTACAATACTACGAGTTCATGTGGGTGTGTGATTTTGGAAGAGGCATTTTTCTCTAATCGTTGACGATTTCACCACTGGGCCCTTTGTGTAATCCAAACACCCCCTTATCTTCTTTCTGCCATGTGATTCCCTGGTTCAGAAAGTGTGCTGTAAATATTGAATTTGATTTCTTCTTTTCTTAGTGCCCAGATTAATTATTGCAGTTTGTGATGAAAAATGTAAGCACACGTGTGAGGGAGCCTCAAACCATCACAGCCTTAGAGAACACTTGTTTACTATAAACGTTTAAACATACACTCAACTGAAAACACATTTTACATGTGTGTTTCCATGCATGTTTGCTGGAGACGGTTCATTTGTGCCTGCTCATTTGAATACTTCAACATCGTGTTCTAAACTCAGACTAAAATTTAATCCTGAATTGTTTCATGTAAAAATAACTCTCAAGAACCTTTAGATTTAAAGGTAATATTCACCCCCCTCCGATTAAATTTCCATTATAATTTCCTCACCATTTTCAAAACTTTGTAACTTTTTTTGATATTTGTGTATTCAGTAGGAGTCCAACAATCGGCAGTAGGACGCAAACAGAGAACGGATCTCATCGTCACTGAGACATTGTAGGATTACCTTAAAACAGTCTAAAACTAATAAACTATGCCATAATCATGAAGACATGAAAAGCTTATTTAAAAGAGACAGAATTTTGGAATCAAAGTCTACAACTAGATTTGTGTCTTTGTTAAAGAAATAGTCCGCAAAAGCAATATTAGAAACACACACAAGCCTCACATACAAAAAAGAAACCAACGCCTGACATTTCACCTGCATCAGTACGAATGGAATGAATCAAGCTGAAACATTCATGTGACCTCTGCTAGGAACAATAAATAACACATGTATTTACTAACACAAATAAAAGCCATAGCTCCAAATAAAGGATGAGCTGCACGCTGTAGATCAAGAGATTGCATTCAGACCAAGTGCCACATTACTGATCCAGACTGATCAATTGTTCTGTGTTTTAAAAAGCACCCTAACATTGAAATAAACGTTTGTCTCCAGAGCTGGTGGGTAGTTAATCTAAGTTGAATTTGGATCTGAGCACAAGCAAACAATTTGCTAGACAAAATAGTGACCACAAAATGGAAAAAAGGATGTAGTACTAACGCACATATTGTGAATTCGTTATTTGCATTAATAATGAAAATACATGAATTAAAACAGTCAGACATCTGGGGACAGATGCCACAATTCTTGATAAATGATGGCCTCTATTTTTTCCACCGACCAGCCTACACATTTCAAAATTGTATTGAAACATTCTAGAGGCTTTCCCTGTCAAACTTGTTTTGATTTGGACTGGACACATGAGCAGCTATTATGCCCCTGAGGATATCTGGTCTCCTAAAGTCAGATTTGTTGACGTGTCCCCCTCTGCCCTCGGGAGTCATTCCCACTTGAGCAATTAAAGTGACGTTACCCAGGACATGACAGTGCTGGAACTTCCAGCAGGAGATTGACAGGGGAAAGAGGGAAAGTCAACAGGGGCTTGTTAAAATGTGCCTCGGAACAAAGCTTCACATCACATAGATGAGTCAATCCTGGCCCAGATATTAGCCAGAGAGCAGCAGTGTGTTTGCATTCAGACTGTAACAGACATGCTATTCAGAACTGAATCAAGACCATCTGCAGCTTTACTATCGGGTGCAGCATGTCCCAGACATCTAGCCCTTGAAATCACACAGGCATAGGTGTAATATTGATTAAAGCAGCAGGTGGAGAATTATTACCCCAACTCTGTGAATAAAGTCACGTCACATGCATAAGCGTCACATAAATGGCATTGCAGAATAAATGCAATGGGCGAATATTGGGATTTCATAAAATTGGTCTGCAAAATAACATTAGGTGATGCAATACTTGAAGCGATCGTTTAACCATAAAGGAAAATTCTGTCATCATTTACTCACCCACTTGTCATCTGCAATCACTGTCTTTCTTCCAAAGAACACAAAAAAAATCTTTCATAGAATGTTGGGAACTGGAAGCTATTTATGTTGTTTTGTGTCCATTAAATAAATGTGAATAGGTGCCACTGTTGTTCGTTTACCAAGTTTCTTCAAAATATCTTATTTTGTGTTTTGCAGAAGAAAAAGTCAAAGTTTGAAATGACAAGAGGGTAAGTGGAGTGGAGAAACGGCACCACAACAGTTTATCCTATTCGGGAAAGTCAATGCACAATGTTATTGTTTCCTTAAAAGAAAGTATTTTAATGTTACAAATATTACACACATCTGTAATGTACATTTACAAATTTTAGAATTAATGGTTAAAAAATTAATTAATGAATTAATGAAATGATCAAGTTTATTTTAGAGTACTCATAATGTGAATGATCTAAAGATTAGATCAGAATAACCAAATACTGTAGAATTAATCAGACTGGCCTACATATCGGCTCATAAGTGTTCATAAAGATCAATTATATTCACTCATTAATGTCTTTCTTTATTACAGTTCGGTAATGAAACTGATCAATCCTTCACAAAAGCAAAAATAATGTACTGTCAAAATTGAATAATCCACCTAGCTGTTTTGCCCTATATTCACAGCTAGTTTGAAATTAAGGGGTCTAGATTTTTGTGAACCATCATCACATAGATGGCAAAAATAATTTGTATAAATATCAGTTTTTTCATAAATCCCACAAGTCTTTGAAAACCTTAAAAAGGTGCCAACTGTACACATCTTAGCCATACATTATTAACATATTTACGAGGTGTATTTGTAAATCTAAGGTATCATTACCTCGAGATGTCTTTCAATCACAAAAAGAATCTAAACCGATAGTTTATAGTCAAATAAAATAATATTTTGAGAAAACACAACCTTCATGCTCCAAAGGTTTGATGAATATATATAAAACTTTAGTTAAGTTCTATGTGCCTTTATCAACATGTGCTCGCTGTTGTTCCTGGTATTCCTTAGAATCTTCCCAAGGACGTGGGCCACGTATGTTCTTCCACTTCTCCAAGTTCACATCCTTTAGTTTCTAAAGCAGACAATACATTATGATACATTATCATTGCTCGGAAATCAAACTATGCAACATTTATAGCTGTTCATATTTTATACGGTTTGTAGTAAGTAGGACAGTCAAGGACACTATAAAGATGAATAATGTGTTTTAGTCCATCTGTTTCTTGAAAAATGTAACAAGCAAGACGGAAACAATCTAAAAGTGACTTGGTTTCCACTAGAAGGCGCTCTTCTACTGCCCTTTTGGTAGTACAAACTCATATTTAATCTCTGATGTAGTACAAGCTCATATTTAGTCTCTGATGTAGTACAAGCTCATATTTAGTCTCTGATGATCTTGTCAAGTGCTTGATGTCCTCACGGCAACATCATGTCCATCAACTAATCTGATTTCATATATATATATATATATATATATGTTTACAGTTTCTTTTTATTATAATCTTACAACTAGGTTTAGCTGCTTCTATACCATTGTTTTTCACTTATAATTTCCCTTTGATTTTAGGGTCAGGTTATGGTTAGAGTTTGGGTAGGGTTTAGGTTTTCTAAGGCTATCTTTCTTTACAAAATATGTTGCCCTGAGGACATCCACCACTTGGCAAAATCCGGTTATGTTCAAATTAAGTTTATAATATAGTTTATAATATAGGGTGTGAGTCGTGGCCAGGTGGTTAGAGAGTTGAATTTGTAATCAGAAGGTTGCAGGTTTAACTCTAGCAGACAATGACTTAAGTGCTCGGAAGCAAAGCACCTTACCACCATTTGCTCGAGCGCTCATGCTGCTGCGCCCATGGAGCAGTTGGGGGGACGGTGCCTTGCTCAAGGGTCGTGGTATTCCCGCTGGTACCAAGTCTCGAACCAGCGACCTTGGGATGACGAGTCGAACTCTCGAACCACCAGGCCAATACTGCCCGATGCATTATCATAGAAGAAATAGCTAAATAGTACTTCTAAACTTCACATAAAATAACTTTAAGCACACTAATGCTGTGAGTCCAGCCTCACAGCAGCAACTTTCTGTGCAACAGCATAAAATCATGATTACATGTCCTGAGTCACTCCGTCTTGGGTTAAAACCTTCAACTTGCATTCAAAACTGACGAAACAATGCTTCACTTTAACAGCGCGTACAAATCCAAAATTTACTTTAAACATTTTTTGCATTGGAAGAATATTGTAGTTGGCCTGTGCAATGTTTTGTAATATGCTGTGTTTAGTTTTGCATTTCTTTGTATTACTTATTTGAATCCATGTTTAGACATCTTATTTAATGTAGAATTTTTTACATTAATTTGTCATGGAGTTGAATATTTTGTTAACCATTATACATTTATTGTTTTTTTATTATTAGAAATATTATATTAAAATTCATTTCAACATTGGGGAAAACTAACAGTGATTGAACTTTTGCCCTACATTTGAGTATTTTTTAATGAGGGACGTGTGGAGATGAATAAAAATGCACCAGATATTATTTAACCATTTTTATGTAAAAAATATGAACCCGTTTAACCCACTCTTCGTCAGACATATTCAGTCTGAAACAAATGCGTCATCTCATGTAATGTATGGATGGAAGCATCTGACAAGTCACCAAATGTAAATGTAGACATGTTCACGTCTCTCATCACCTCATACTCTTCCTGAAGGATGACCGGCTGCTTTTCAGTGTTTACTCGTGCCTCCAGTGCAGGGTCCAGCTATAACACATATAAGTGTATATAAACAACAGAAATGATTAATGTGGGGTCAATAATCTAAAGTTTGAGACATGATATCTCAGAATTAAACATAAATCAGCTGTCATGAGTTTCAAGAACCTTCCTTCGGATCTTCTGAACATCATAACGGATCTGTGTGAATTCTCTCAGTCCAAACGACCCTCCCACGATCAGCAGCTTTAGAAACACAAGCAACATTATTATATACAACTTCATACTTGTTAACTAACACCAAAACATCTGTTAAAAGTCATTGTTTCATGTAGAATTCATTTCATTTGCTCCATGTTTAGAGAAACATCAGTTTTAATCCACCCTACAAAATGAAGAGGAAATCCTTACATGTGTTTACTTTAGTGTTCAGAAACATCAAAGACTGAATATTCATATTTATCTGTTAATCAAATTAATATTTCAAGCACTCACCATCATTGGAAGGCCATATTTCAGGGTTTTGTTATTTTGCAGTTTACGGAATTGATTCCACATCTTTAGCTATTTATGCAATCCAGAAAAAGTCAATAACACACAAATCAACATGACTCCACAGTGGGCGGCCATGTATACCCACAATTCCCCGCGGCAGGCTTGTGCAGCGGCATATGTCGTCCGTGTTACACACAACACTGTATAGGGTTCCGTTATCTGCAGACACTGCATGCACTACAAGCTCAGGAATTCTTATTTATTGATTTATTTATTTATTTATTTATTCATTCATTTATTCATTCGTTTATTTATTTATTTATGTATGTCTTCGTATTAAGAATAGTCTGTTTAAAGGTATTTGTTTATTAGACAGAACTGATGGCACAACTATATATAATGTGATACTTAATTGTTTAAATGTTTGTAAAATGTTAGACATGTGAAGTTAAGTTTAAATAATTAATTGTTTTTATCCAGTAACCTAAATTTTTTTTAATTTAAAATTAATTTAACATATAATTTCTGGGAATAAAGTATCTTGCATCTGTTTTTGGCTGCATGTTTACCAAGAATGTATTGTTTTTATATATAAAAACCTTCTGTGAAGAAAAAAAACTTATTTACCTTTAATTTAAGTACATTTCATTTTCATTAATGTCAATGGTCAAAAAAGTGCCAGATTATTCATGCTTTAAAATTGTACTTTATTAGAACTGTGTGTGTGTGTGTGTGTGTGTGTGTGTGTGTGTGTGTGTGTGTGTGTGTGTGTGTGTGTCAGATAGAGAGAGAGTCAGAGAGTGTGTGTGTGTGTGTGTGTGTGTGTGTGTGTGTGTGTGTGTGTGTGTGTGTGTGTGTGTGTGTGTGTGTGTGTGTGTCAGATAGAGAGAGAGTGTGTGTGTGTGTGTGTGTGTGTGTGTGTGTGTGTGTGTGTGTGTGTGTGTGTGTGTGTGTGTGTGGATAGAGAGAGAGTCAGAGAGTGTGTGTGTGTGTGTGTGTGTGTGTGTCAGATAGAGAGAGAGTCAGAGAGTGTGTGTGTGTGTGTGTGTGTGTGTGTGTGTGTGTGTGTGTGTGTGTGTGTGTGTGTGTGTGTGTATGTGTGTGTGTGTGTGTGTCAGATAGAGAGAGAGTGTGTGTGTGTGTGTGTGTGTGTGTGTGTGTGTGTGTGTGTGTGTGTGTGTGTGTGTGTGTGTGAGTGTGTGTGTGTGTGTCAGAGAGAGAGAGAGAGAGATAGATACATACACAACAATCTTTGAATTTTAGATCACTGAAGTGTTTTTTCTTTCATTATTTAAAAAAAACTGTCTTAACTGTCTTTAATGTCTTAAATTTGTTAAAGCGCAAAACGTTTTGTAAGTTATATTCTTTAAAAGGAAGACTTGACTGAATAATATAGCAAATGCAGTCAATAGGGACGCAGAATAGACAGGAATCCTTTAGAAAAATCATCTCAGGGTGAGATATTAAGAAGCTGATGCTAAAATGACAAGAAAACATTTATGTAAACTCTAGTCATAAGCTGAATAAACTGAAGATGATCAAATATAACCTGTTTTATTTTTAGTCATAACATAATTCCTGCTGGTTAGTTTATAATTATTATAAAATGTGGAAAAAATAAATGCCTAATTAATAGTCCCAAAACCTTTGGAATAATGCAAATTTATGCAAATCTTTGTTGATAAGGAACACAGACGTGTTAATGTGAAAAAATATAGAAAATTTGACTAAATGCAAAGAAACAGAACATTGCACATAAAATGTATACCAAAACTTCTGTCTTTCTAAATCTGGAACTTGTTTATCATTCAACAAGCCATTAAAGACACAAACACATACACAATTGTGATTGTTTCTTTATTTAAATTTTCTAAAGTTTTTAATCAGGTGAAGAAAAATACCTTTTTTTGTTCTGTATAATAAAATATGTTAACTTTATTCCTTTATGAAGAGGAAAAACAAACAGAAATATGAAGTAAAAATACAGAAAACGTTCCTCCCAGGGGAAGTTTTCGATGTTGAGCCTGGAAGCAGAGAGGAGAAGGTCTGTTCATGAAGTCTGACTTGCCATCACAATGGAAAGTCGCATTAACAAGCATTTATATATAAAAAGCAAATCAATCAGAATTACATAGTCATGCTGTTTCACAGGGGTCAGAGGTCACATTGATGACATAAAGCACTTTAACTGTGTACTCTGTGACTCATCGACTCAAGCACAGGGGTTTACACTTTCAGGATCAACAATCATCAAGATAGGCAAAACAGACTTTAAAAACATCTGGAGAAAGAATGGGAAGTGATATATGACGAACAGGATAGGGCTGGGCTTAGAGGATATAAAAACGATGGACCGCCATGTAAGAAGATGCTCTGATTGGCTGATCTTGGACCAGTTCTGCTGCTCTGCTTTTCAGCATTGAAGAAACACTTTTACTGTCATAGTGTGCGAGCTATGTGTGTGTGTGTATGAAAATGCACGTTTTTATTTTAATATTCTTTGTTTGTATCAGAAGGCAGGTTGACCCCAACATTTAGGGTCATGGTTCAGAGGTCACTCTCCCCATACAAGGCGGTGGAGAAAGACATGTAGTCAAGAGCTCCCGGCACGGCGTCAGGGCCGGCATAAGGCGTCATGCGGGCGATGCAATATTCAGCCTGGTCAGGAGGGAGTTCACGCCTCAGCTCATCTGCCAGGATATAGTTCTAGAAAAAAAAATTATTAATGAAATTAATGATTTTTTTTATAATTTATATGTGACACTACAGCACATTTACACCTCTCTGGTGTTAAATTAATTTATAAATTTATACATTCAAATGAATCGTTTAAGGGAAATTCTTTTGTAAATGCAACATACCTTGTCTCCAGCAAGGACTTTAAATGATGCCATGACCTGATCCGCAGTGTCTGTGTCGGCCGTCTCACGAGACATGAAGTCTATGAAAGCCTGGAATGTGACTACTCCAAGTCTGTTAGGATCCACAATGCTCATGATGCGAGCAAACTCCGCCTCTCCCTAAAACAGAGTAAAATTTAATTTTTAATTTAAAATAAAATAAAAATAATATATATATATATATATATATATATATATATATATATATATATATATATATATATACATATACTATATAAATTATAATAAAATAATGTTAAAAAAATTATACATTCATGTTATATTGATAGTATAATAACATTTATTATAATAGTATAATAATATCTTTTATAACAGTAATAATAAAAGTGTTTATAATTAAATGTAATCGCGATTTAACCAATACAATTTATTACTTAATACAATAAGTAATTTGTATCTGCATTTTAGATTCAACAATAAAAATCAAAACAGTTTACCTGAAAGCTTCCAATTTCAGTGAACGTAAACGTAATTTCATAGAAATTACAGAACTCACAGAAATTTAAACTGTAGTTCTTTAGATTATAATCCATGGAGAATATAACATCACTATATCATTTAAATAGATTAGATGTACATTATAACTCTAAATTACAACCTGTCGAAATTTTAACTCTCTGCTTTACCATATTATAACCCATGGAGATGAGGCAGGCTCGAAAGTCTTCTGCATCCATCATGCCTGTTCTCTTCTACAGGAACCCACAAACAGAACCAGGTAGAAGTGAAGAAAAAGTTGGTGAAAAGGAAAAAAGGATTGGAAATGCAAAGAGGAAGATTTTCAGGAAATGTTTGGAAAACACAAGATGTAGACGAGAAACACAACACAAGAAAAAAGGAAAGAGAGAATAGAGAATAGAGAAACAAAACAAAAAGTAGTTAATGTCAGGAGTCCCTGGGCTGTGTTGGTGTTTGTGTACCTGTGCGTCGTTCCCAATATCGAAGCCCAGACTTATAAGACAGGCTTTGAACTCCTCGGCCCCCAGCGTGCCTGAGTGATCCTGGGCAGGGTCAGCAGCGTGGACATGCAGCACACACGTGTGGGGGTGAGGGAATGTCATGCAGACATGTGGAGGGGTTGGAATAAGGTGTAGATCCATGCAGTGGCAAAGTGACAAACAAGAGAAAAGTGCAAAACCATTAGATCAAACTGTGCAGTATTGTGCTATAAGTAAGGGAAATTGTAACTGTGACAGCAGACCTGTGCTTATTGTGCTCTGTTAACTTTGTTGTGTCATTTTAACAATGTTAAGAAATACAAATGTTGTGTTTTAGTGTCTGCAGCAGCGTTAAAGTGCAGCATGGCAGCAGTTAAAGTGATAATTTACTGCAAAATGATATTTGTGACATCATTAAATCTTCCTCTTGTCATTTAAAACCTGTATGACTTTTTTCCGTGAAACACAAAAGAAGATATTTTGAAAATGTCTCCTAATCACTTGCATTTGTTTTTGTGTCCAAACAATAAAGGTTAATAAGTGCCAATGCTGTTTGATTACCAACGAATATATTTTTTTTTGTGAGGTTAAGCGTGTCCGGCATGTGTGTGTGTGTGTGTGTGTGTGTGTGTGTGTGTGTGTGTGTGCACATGTATGTGATTGTTTGTTTGTGTTTGCGCATGTGTGCGAGTGAGTTTTAGCTTGTGTGTTTGTGTGTGTGTGTGCGTGCGTGTGTGTGTATTTAACCTGTAAATCTGTCCATAAAACCTATCTATACTATTCATCCTGTGCAATTATTGTACATATTACAAATTTATTTACATTTACATTTACATTTAGTCATTTGGCAGACGCTTTTATCCAAAGCGACTTACAATAGTCGAGGAGACAATGTAAGATACAAGACAAATTTATTCTGTACTTACTGATTATTGCACTTCTGTTTAGATGCTAACTGCATTTCGTTGTCTTGTATCTTACATGTGCAGTGACAATAATATTTGAATCTAATCTAATTTAATCTGATCTTAAACTTGTGTGTGTGTGGCCTGTACAGTAGGGTTGCTTGAGCACTGGAATGCTAAAGCTTCAAAATACCCAAAATGTCGCTTTAGTCCTAAAACAGTAGTTTTGTACCAGTGTAAAAATTGTTGCATATGCATAATAATGTTTGTTTTACATTTTAGTTTTAATACTTTCGTGTGCCTTTATGAGGTGATCCTCGTTAACGAGTCCGGGATTTGAACAACACAAACAAGTTTTTGATTCAGGGAGTCATTCGTCAAGAAACATGCTTTGTTCTTAAATGACTCAGTCGTTCTGAACCAACAAGTGGAATGAATTAATGACTGTCTTTTACAGTCTTACATAGTTTTACTTTGACGTGTAAACGAAATGTATCTTTTGAATTAGTCCCCAGATGAATATTCTAGTGTACTTTAGTATTTCTTTCAGTAAACTTTACCCACTTACAATTTCTATAAAAACAAATGTTTATGAGTCTCAGTTACTTTAGTTGGTTTAGAATCGTAAGACATGATATCGTGAAAACCCTACTGTACAGTTACTGAGCGGCAGTACCACACTTAGCTGTACCATCTGTCCTGTATACCTCGTTCATTCTTCAGGCCCATATAATCATGTTATGGTCTCAGAAATCCTACTCTTCTAAATCTTTTACAGCTGTGTTGTACAGGATTGTGCTGCGTAATACTGACTCGGTCGAAGTGGTTGAACGAGGCTCTGAACTCATTCATTTGCTCCTGGCTGATGCCTTTGGCGTCACGGGTCAGAACCTGATTCTCAATCTCATTGATGGTGCGTGCGATGGTGGTAAGAAGCTGTTCCCATCCTACACGAATGTGCTTTAGAAAAAAACATGCACTTTAGAAACATACATGTTTATAATGCATGTGTGACAATTTAACAGCGTCTTAATACCTCCATGGTGTAGTTTGTGTGTTTGTTGTCAAAAATAAGTGCTTCCTGTATAAGTTGGTGGTCTCCTTCAAGCTGGTCAATCTTTGGTTTGTAGTTTACTATGCTCTTCTCATACTGCCGCAAGTGGGTCAGCTGATCCTCCAGGGTGCCGTGCATTTCGATCGAGATACGGCCGATTTCCTAAATGCAACAATTTAAAGACGATCAAGATAACAGACCAACACAATTCTTCTCCAATCGCCAGAGTGTCCACAACATCCTTTGAATGTGATGTATTATCTGTTAGTAAAGATCATGTATCACCTCCATCTTGTTCTGAATCCAGGGCCCGATGACATTGGCCTGATTAGCGAACTGTCTGCGCAGTCTCTCATTATTCTGCTGACGGGCATGTTCCTCTATAAGAGCCTGATCTCTCTGGGGCACTAACTGCCTTACCTAAAATGAGAGGAGGTGAATTAATTACTCTGCTCAAAAAACCCAATTATTTTATTTAAAATCATATTTATTTTAATATATGCAGTTTTAATACTTTATTGCATTTTAAATATGTAATACATATATTTTTACAGAAAACGTAACAACATTAATGTTTTTCAAAATTACTTTATGTTCAAACCTTATCCCATTTGTTGTTGATCTCTTGTGGGTTGATGGTGGTGTATGGGTTTGTGCCAGCCATGTTGACATGGTATGTCTGCACAATTTTAGCAATTTCATTATGAATGCCGAGGATGGCCTGCCTCTCTTTATCCGCCTCAGGGAGTGTGGCTTTAAACTGCTCATGGGCTGTGCTGAGACCCTGAATCACACACACACACACACACACACACACACACACACACACACACACACACACACACACACACACACACACACACACACACACACACACACACACAGACACACACACACACACACAGACACAAACAGACACAAACAGACACACACAGACACACACACACACACACACACACACACACACACACACACTTCCGTCTTTAACTTTCTAATTTTTCCCTAGAACAGAACTTAAAATATGCCATGCTTATAAATTAATAAATAAATGCATGTCTATCAGTGCAAAAATGATTTAATAGACAGATGTATAATTCAACAGACTGAGAAATGATTTAATGCATGCATATAAATTATTAAATCAATGAACGGAAAATGTAATTAAAAAGATAGATGGATGCATGGACAAGTACATGCATAATTAACAGTACTCATTGATTAATTAATATGCTTTTTTTAATGAGAAACAATTGGAGACAATTATGAAATACCTGAATCTCCTCAATTGTGTGGACAATAAAAGTGTCCTGAAGGTCTTCCATGGCTCCCTCCATCCAGTTGTTAAAGGGTGCTGCCCTTTTGGCAAACTCGAGGTATAGCTGATCAATTGTTTCCAACAGTTTTTCAGTCCTCTGAGGTAATAGATGGGGAAATAATGAGAACCAGCAATCAAACCACATTTACAGCAGCTGATGGTGCTCTAACAGGTTTTACCTGCAAGGCCTCACTGCGTTTCTGAGTCAGAACTCCCAGAGAATCCCACTGATCACAGATCCTTTGGCAGCGAGCATTTACACTGGGAGAGTCATAGTACTCCAACTCACTACAAAGAGAGAGAAAGATCAATAAAATCTTGTTCTCCAACAAAGTGTCCTGTATGTAACACAGCTCTCAAGGGAGCCGATCACACAAAAATGAACATTATGTCACCATCTTGTCATTTAAAACCTGTATGACTTTCTTTCTTCTGCATAACAGGGAGAAAGATCTTTGGAAGAAAGTTTTAAATCATACAGCAGGGGGACCTATTCAAGCATATTGAATAGAAACAAAACCAATGCCAGTGAATGGAAGCCAGTTACCAACATTTTTCTAAATATCTTCTTTTGTGTTTTGCAGAAGGGAGAAAGTAGTTCAGGTTTGAAGTGCCAAGGGGGTGGGTGGGGCGTGTGTCGTCACTTTAATGACATAACTGCCTGTGTATTTAATACATTTTATGGTTCTGGTTTTTGTTGGGTTTACTGACTTGAGCTCCTGTGCTATGGCAGCGATCTGCTCCACTCTGTCCTGATGTGCGGCGAGATCGCTCTCAAACGCCTCATGCTTCTTTAGCAGAGCTTTGATCTCAGATAGGGATGCAGTCTCATAGTCTCTCTGCTCCAACATCTCCTCCTTACCTACCAGGGACAGCAAATATAAAACATGTAAATGGACACACAATGCATCTATATCAACAAAAAAAATTGTGCATATCAGTTCATGCGTTCTTGCAGTTGAGTGGTTTGTGCATTTATATAATAAAACCTTCAGTCCAGGCCTCGTGGATAGTTGCTTTTTGGCGAAATTTCTCAGCGAGATGATCAAGTCTCTCGAGTCTGCGAATCTCATTAAGTAGCCATTCTTCATAACCCTTTTCTGCTCCCTCTAGAGAACCCCAAGCATTGGAAATGTCCTACAAACATGAAGATGAATTTAGTGCAAATTATATTGTGTTATAAAATTTCAAGACTGTTAAATGATCTGCATCTTTTACGCCTACACAGATTGTGATTGCAGACTTACTTTATTTCTTATTTACAAAATGGTCTGCTTGTTACAGGTAATCATGCAAAGCGAATATCTACAACACTGAGCTTGTAAAAAAATAATAGTACAATGCTTCTTCATTTAGAACAAATGCACTGTAGTATATGGTATGTTTGCATGCTCACCGAGACCATCTTTCCCTCCGAGGGCATGAATGCGGGCCGATTGCTTAAGCGCAGTTTGGTTTGCAGTGTGTTGAAATTGATCTCCAGCTGACATTTCTCTTGAACTTTCGGTGGTTTGTGAAGTCGTCGATAGTCCCGGAAATCCTCCAATTTCTGCTGCATTGCCTGCATGGTGTTTTCAGGAGCACGATTCTCCAACCATGGGATTGTTCTGCGAATCCATTCCAAGAGCTGGACACACCAAAAAAGAGACACACCAAAAAGAGGAAAGAAAGAAAGAAGAAGACTTAAAACATTACATCGGATTATTAGATGTTTTGTAAATATACTGACATTTTTGTTTCAATAAATCACCATGATATTATCATGGAGTCCTTGAGTAGTCATTATTCTAAACATGCCAGTTTATGTTTTCTAACAATCAAACACTGCACTAGACCTCAATGAGTACAGAAAGAGACAACAGGAGAGGAGATATAAGGAGATGAGAAGAGAAGTGGGCTGAAGAGATCGGGAGAGGACATGAGGGAGTGTGCTCACATCACTGGCTAGTTTCTCATAGTCTTCCATCAGCTGCTCGTTCTCTTGATTGACAGCCAACACTTTGCAGATCCGATTGGCTGCTGTCTCGGCCTGAGGAAGGAAGGACAGAGTAAATCTGCATCTGTTTCTGTGGAAACCAAATCAGAGCTGAGATGCTCAAGTCTCTATAGTTATCAAACAGCTACTATTCTGAATATAATGTAAACAAGTTTTACTGTATTTGTATTCATGGAGGGAATGGAGGGTGTGAATGAAGTGATTTGCAAGTCTAAAAGCCAGAAAGACAGACAGGATAGAAATGATAAGTAAGTGAGTCAGTTGTTGTCTGGTGGTTAGAGAGTTGGACTCTGGTAAGAGTTCGGTTGTCACTGCCAGCAGGCAATGACTTAAGTGCACTTGAGCAAGGCCCCTTACCACCGTTGCTCCGGGGTGTTAGCTCATCTCAAGCCCCTAAAAGTTATACATGTAATATAACTTTTCTTCCTGTGAGCTAATTAATCAAAAAGGAAAGACAGTGTTTTAATAAATGAACAGGAGCTAAATTAGCTTTTATAATTCACATGAAAAGTACAAGATCCACAAGTATTACAAGATCCAAAAACTAAACACTGACTCTGGTTAGTGTGCTTGTGTATCATAATGCAGCTCTTGGTGAGTTCACATTCACACCACACACTCAATAAATGTAGCCTTATAAGAGCAGCAGGATCTGAGTGTGCAGAGATTATATAAGAACATAAACAGAAGCCGCCTGTAGAAACTGTTTGCAGGGGAATGTTGGTCTTCGGCTCTGAATTGCTCACATAAAGTTGAGGGAACACAGTTGGATGTGATGATTCAGCACAAGGAAGTAGTTACTTTCATCCTGTGCATGAGATGCATGCTGCCTCTAAATGAACCCAATCAAATTCAAGTCCACACTTTAAAATGATTTCATTTTTTTTAAATAACTTATTTAATTATTATAACTGGTTATTTTTGTAATAAATACTTAGCCACATAGGACATTTTTACAGTGTATCTGAACTGATTCCATTATAGTGTCTTTATACTGCAGGGATACGCAGGCTGTCTGTACACCGCTAAGTACCATAAAAAGTTGTGTCAGCATCTATTTTAATCTGTTAAGTAAACAGTGTGACGGCTTCTATAGAAAGGCTGTCTGGATGTGTACAGTGTGGAGATACAAGGCTGGGATGTAATATGTAAATAACTGTGCTTTGTGTACATCTGACCATGGAAAAACTAACCTTGATACGATTTGTTTGATGTTATATCAACATCTGTGCACACTATAATCCCACAGCTTAACAGCTAAACATGTATTGAGTAAAACTTAATGTTGAAGGACAGTTAACTTTTTGTTTCTATAATATCATTAGAGACTAGTGCTACTATCATGATTCACAATAGCTATCTGTAATGTCTGTATAAAAGACATGTCAAATAATTGTTTTAGTTATATGAGAATTCAAGTTATTTGAGTTAAGAGATCTAAATGAAAACATCTGGCTGTTATGAGTTGACAGGGATGTGAATCGAAAGCTCTGTTCTGTCCGGTTGATGCTGGTCTGTGCTCACCTTCTGTTTGCCTGAGAAAGCATGGTAGTAACAAGACACATATGTCATGACGGCCTTTTCGTCTGGACGCAACGTACTAACGATATCTGGCCAGGTAAAGAGGAAGCAGGAAGAGAGCAAAAAGGGAAGAGGAAGGGAGAGAAAAAGCACAGAGTAAAAGACTGCATAGACTCAAAGTAATTGGGCCATTGTTCCACATAAATGATAAAAGACATGAAGAGGTCTCCAGAATGTGAATCTCAATAAAAGTATTTATCCGAGACTGGAGACGCGCTCATGCCTTTATCATGAGTCTTATTTTCCTTCATGCAAAAGGTGGACAGACTCATGCGACTGTGAGAGGAGCTTGAGCCCTGAGGGGCGGAGCTTAGCACTGCAAAGAGTCAAAAAGAGCCAGACTGTTAGGATAAAGGTAATAGCAATGGAAACCACGACATCTCAGCTACCGGGTTATCACAAAACCCCGTGAGCAGAAACAGAAAGGGAGAGGCTTAAAGGGTGAGTGTAGAAGTTCAGGACATTGGGGGAGTGGGTGCCCGTGATACCTTCTGCGCCCCAGAGAAGGCATGGTAGAAGCTAGAAACGTAGGTCATGATGGCCTTCTCATCGGGACGGGCCGTACCAACAATATCTGCAGAGAAAGAAGGGGGTGATATTAAAGTAACAAGAGAATGAATAAATATCCAGAGAAATTCACACACAGACACATAGGTCGGGTGCCCATCGGAGGAGACCTCCTGTGTAAAGAAAAGTTTATGAATGTGAAAGGAGATGAAAAAACATCATATTTAATTAATACTATACAAAAGCAGAGCCATGTGTTAAGTAAGCATCCACAATCAAGGCTGTGGTAATTCAAGTCCACACGCACATACTGTACCTGCATGACTCCTACAGCTCTATATTTAGAGGTCTAACCTAGTTTTATAGGGACACAGAACACAGAAGAACTTGTCTATCTCATTATGTCTAACCTTCTGCATCCAGCATCTTAGGGATGTCCAGGTATTTCTCAGCGACATCAAAGGCGGTGTTTAAGTTAGTCATTGGATCGTCCTGAGGAAACAAAGAAGGGGTCATCCTCTTTTATTATGTTTATGTATTTACGGTTGGATGCAAAGCCTCACCTTGCGCAGTTTACCATAATCAATGAGTTCTGGGCGATGTCTGTGAATAAGTGCACAGAACCCCAATCCATCCTTCCAGCTGACAGAGAAAAAGAAAAAGAGAGAGAGTGAAGGGATATATAACTGTGCAAATCAGTGTCCACTTGCAGATCACTATGAATCTTAGTCTTTTCCCATCATTCTCTGTTTTTTCCTGGTGCTCATTTCCTGTCTGTTTACCTTATGTGGAAATTCTGAATGTTGACATTTTTGTAGGGTGCTGTTTTCCTCTGGCACCATAGCAGAAGACCTTCTTTTGCTGACGTCTCTGTGGGCACAAACCCATTCACAAAATGATATTATCAGCAATTGAGAGATACAATTTAAAAGGTATAACTCAAACCTTTGCAGATATGTTCTCAAGTCCTACTACAACATTTACAAACTACAAAGTGTGTGTGTATTATATACCCTCCACTGATATGTCCTGGATGGCAAAGCGAAGAATAATTGTCCAGATCATTCCCAGAGTCATCTTAGCATTTCCATCAACAATCTCTGAGCAAAAAAAAACACACAAAAATCATTTAATAATTTGTCATAAGTATAAAGTTTTCAAACTTTATTGTTGTTTTATTGGATTTCCAAAGCTTATAATAGATATTTAAAGCTGTTTTAGATTATTAACCCATAGCGTTGCCTCCGGAAGTAGTGGAGTAATTATATTTTTAGCTTTAGGGTCACTCTACAGTACCAATAATAAAAGGATTTGTGATATGATGGGAAGTCCCCCTTTTGAAATCCAAGGAAAAAATTATGTGTTCCTCCTCTTCCTACATTAATCCTATAATGCACGCACATGTCTGTAAGTGTGTCTGTGTATCTCAACTCATCAAACACAAAAAATTTCTATAAGCCTCATACACACACACAAACTGGTAACATTGTGTGACTGGGGCCAAGTATTTTGTGGAAGGCTAATCTGTCTGGAATGCTGGTCTGGATTAGAGAGAGACAGAAAGAGAGAGAGAGAGAGAGAGACAGAGAGAGAGACGGACAGACAGACAGAGAGAGAGAGAGAGAGAGAGAGAGAGAGAGAGAGAGAGAGAGACAGAGAGAGAGAGAGAGAGAGAGAGAGAGAGAGAGAGAGAGAGAGAGAGAGAGAGAGAGAGAGAGAGAGAGAGAGAGAGAGAGAGAGAGAGAGAGAGAGAGAGAGAGAGAGAGAGAGAGAGAGAGAGAGAGAGAGAGAGAGAGAGAGAGAGAGAGAGACACATCCTATGTAACATATACACTACATTTGAAATCTTTTAAGCTTAATTCTACAGAAAGCGAGACAGAAGGACATGTTACACACAGACTGATAAATATTGATTCCGCATGAGCCATTGATCCACATGCTGGAGAACTGAACTGGTGACCCTGGAACCCTGTAGGATATAGGTCACCAATGGGTGTTTTGGGGGGACCTACCCTCTGCACCAATAGAAACCAGTTTAACTCCTTTGCTGGCAATGAAATCCAGAGCTTTGTTCACATTGGAGATCTTATGGACCCTCATTTTTCCCCTCTCTGGTTTGGCCAAGCGCTCTCCTGTAGACAAAAAAAAGGTCTGAATGTTCAGGCTTCATAATATTGCCACAGTTCTGTTCTAAATGGACTCGTGAACTACATTTAATTTGAATGCAAAAAAAAACAAAAAAGATTCCACTTTAATAGATGTGCTCCCCAAACTTTTCCCCCAACTTCACTGACCTGAGATGACCTCTAGGAGCAGCATGAGTTTGAGGCCGTCCCTAAAGTCTTCCTCAATGTTATCGATCTGCGTTCCTGCCTTACGTAGATGAGAATTGCACCAAGCCGTAAACGTCTGAAACAGAGATAAAGAACATGAAAAGAGAGTAGTACAGTGCAAAATTTGATTGCAACAAAAATTTAAAATTGATTCAACTCTTTAACCAAAGCAACAAAAAAAAAGGATGACAATAAAATGCTGGTATACATAATTGGATGGTATATTTTCATTTAATTTCATGTATTTCTAACCTTCATCAAACCCATTGTGTGTCATCATTCCATCATACCTTCATCAAACCCATCATGTGTCATAACAATCCATCATATCATCTGTGTTTTAATACCAAAGCCTAACACAGGGGATATTCAAACTAGGCCCCAGTGGACCTCCAGAATGTTCTAAGGGGTCCCCAGAAAATCTTAGAGAAATAAAAAGACATAGACAAATCATGTTTTTGTTTCATTTATAAGTGTTCTGGTAAGCGTTTCATTTCTTTCTAGTAATATTGTCTCAAACCAAAATATTAATCACACTCATTTGTTAGGCAGAATTCGTTGTAAAAATTTCATAAAAATTACAAATACAGAACAAATACATTTAAACTAAAAACGTTTATGTTCAACCAACATTACTCATATTATTGCCGGCTATTTAATAATGTTTGTTTTCATTGAATATAACTTATATTATAAATCACATTCACTTTTTGTCTTGTTTAAATACTTCATTACAAAAATATATATATGGTTAGATATGTTCTGTTGAAAGGGGGTTTAAAAAACCCTGGCCTAAGATACAGTTCCTAAAAGGCACAACCAGACTGTACTTTCATTAGCTTTAAAAGTACCATAAGCTATCATTCTTCCCCCAGAAGATCACTTATAATACTACCTAGTTATTTAAGTCCTGTCATAATTAACTTTCTTTTTGAAATCATTTCCAGTCTTTTTGACCCTTTTCATCACGTCCTAACCCGGCCTTGTATGCTTAAAGCACTGCTGAAAGCCCTTCTATATCAATTCGAGTCCGTCTCAAAGCACATTGTTGTTGTGTGCACAGACAAATTGCTTTGCAGTGGCTGGTTGGGACACAAGGTTACAATTAAAGAGGCCATTTTTCCTGCTGTGCCTTAAGGACTCTTACAATATGAAAACACCTCCTGGCATGTGTAATGAGCATGACAGGAAGAGAACCAGGTTTGGCAGACTTTTCCACATTTTTCCTTTACAATGAGTTTTTCAGACAGTGTTTTGGATTAACATTATCTACATTTCCTCCTTGTAACCTCACATGGCTGACCAATCCAACTTCTGTCAGCCGTTGATATAAAATGTATGATGTGGGTCTGAGTACTTTTAGACAGCTTTGTTTAAATAAAAGCCCTCTTTCACAATTCTGACTGCCAGGAAATATTTGATTCCGCATTGTAGTCTTTCATTTTAAACATCTGAGTTATGCACGCATGTACTTTAATGCATCATTTATCGTTTATAATAATGCCATGACTTTGACAGAGAGAGAGGCAGTCTGAGGGTTTTCAGAGGGTTGTCATGGCAGCGCCGAGTATCTGTGGCTTCAGGATTCTTCGGTATGTTAGCGGTCTGATGAAAAACAGCTGTGGTGCAGAACAGGAGCTAAACACACGTACACAGTAATACGATTGATATGCCGCTTAATGGAATCAGAGACAATTCTGTTTATGTATGTGCAAGGAAAGCTAGAATTGTGTTTAGAGGTAAAGATAAAGAGAAAATTTGGATTCAAACAGAATGTGAAACACAGCTATATGACATGATCCAGCAGACTGCGCAGCTGGGTGGTCTGGGGTTTGTGGTTTAATAACGGATTATGGGTAACAAGGGGCAGTCTAGGTGAGAAACAGTGTGCAATCTGGCAGCTACTTACAGGAAGCGCTGTAACATGGAAATGTCTGGGAGTAAATGTGAGTCAAGCTGTGTTTTGGATGAATTCATGAGGTACTTAGAAGATGCTGTTTGGAACCACACACATACCCTAATGCAAAGACATATATACTTCACATTATATAATTAAAGGGATAGGTAACACAAGAAAAAGTCATGAAATACTTACATTCAAGTTGTTCATTTGACCCCACTGAATATGATGGGAAAAATAACTATGATAGTCAAATCTACCCCAGAATTTAGCTGCCTGACATTCTTCAAAATATCTTTAACTACATATTTTGTGTTCAACAGATAAAAAAATAATGTTTTTTACGACTATGGTAGTCAATGGGTTCCATAAACTGGTTGGTTGTATGCATACTTTCAAAACTTCTCTGTGGTAATTAGAATAATGTCAATAAATGAACTTTTATTTATAACAGATTTCAAAATGTTTGGGTCACTTTAATATAAAGGTAATTAAAGACACATAAACAGAATAAACACAAAAGCCCGTAATGCACAAAAAAAAAAAAAATGCACACTAAGCACATATCATGCATGCACATAAACCCCTTTTCCACACAAAAAACAAACACTCACAAGGAAAAAAGACGCAAAAAGCCATGCAAATACACGCATACATACACAAATGCATGTAAATATAGTCCGAAAAACAGCAGATCTCGGATCACTCAGGAGGAATGCTGCAAGATTTCTTCACACCTACACATCACATTTCTTCATTACAGCTAAAGTGGGAGTCACTTGGTTTTTCTTTTAACCATCTATTTCCATCTATAACTCTTTTCCTTCCTTTTCACTGCTCTCTTTCTCACTCCGGCGTGAAATACAGCACGGCTCAGCTCTTCTCTGTGCGGTTGCCATAGCAACTACGAATGCCAGAAAACCTACAAACAGTAGGTCCAAAAACACACACATACACACAAACAAACTTCCCCCATAAGCCAAAATAAATCTGTTTCTTGACAGCTGTAGTGTAAACATTGCATATTCAGATCCACACACTAATCGCTCATATACAAAGGATACCAAAATGTATATTGGTGAGTAAAATCTTATTTTAAATGCTGCTTGTATGTGTGACAAACTCAGTAAGAAAAGAACACAGAGGAGCATCTATAGACCTCTCATATCAACACAAGGCCTGTTTGCTTCTCATTTTAGCTCGGCCTACTCAGGTGTAAAGCGTATGACAGGTGTGACAGGCGATCAGTGTAAACAACATACTGACCATACACACAATAATACAACTGTCAGAGATACCATTTATATCTGCACTGGTGGAAAACATCCTGTCTTTGTTAATTTACCCTCATGCCAATCAAAACCTTTCTATTACTATGACACAAAATAGGTGAATTTCAGAATTGTCTCAGTTTTTTGTCAATTAAAAGAGTATGTTAATGATGCTAAAACATTCTTCAGAATATCTATGATCCGCATAAGTCATACGGTTTAGGAATGACATAAGAGTGATACAAATGATGGTGAACTATCATATGATGTTTTTCAGAAGATATTTTGAAGAATGTTCTGAATTTCTGTTATTAAAACTGAATTGTTTTGTTATTTTGAACAAAAGATATTTTGAAAAAAACTAAATATATTTTATTGACTATGGTAGTCAATTGTTCCCCAGAAGTGATCCAATGCATCCATTCATTAAATTATCTTTCTATGTGTTTAACAAAGAGAATGTGTAGAGATTTTGGAACAAATTAAAGGTGAGCAATTCTTGACTTTTTTTGGATGAACTATTCATTAAATGTATGAAGTGTTTGGTGTAAGGATTCTTACAACGGATAAAAGCTAATGCATTATGTGGCATTTCCACACAATTTTCCATAATCCCCAAACCCATCCTAAGGTGAGACTTTGTCTTCCAATAACAGATGGATGGACGGTGTAATGTCTCAACATAAAACTTATCAACATTTAGCATCCAGGAGCTCCCGTTTCGAGCGAAATGCTGACTCGCTCTGATCTTGCTTTTACATAAATTAAAGTTCAAACTCACTTACAGTGTCTTGGCTTTGGTGAGCCAGCACTGCAGCAGATTAAGAAATGTTGCATTATGGGTATGGGTTTTCCATCAGTGAAATATAACCTGGTTCTGGACAACTCTGTCACTCGGGCACGACGAACAAAGTCCAAGTTTTGAGCACATCATTGGGTTGATTCCTTATTTGCATGAAGAGTTTTACTTTCACTCAGATAGACTGCCTGAATGTATAATTGACTCTACGAACAGCAAAGCTTCTGGTGAAAGTTGTCAGACAGTCAATAAAAACTTTTAAAGAACGGATCGTCCAGACACACACATCTACAAACAGCTTTCCACAGTCTCTTTGTCTGACTCGAGTAAATAAGGTGGCAGTATTTACACGTTTTTTTTT
>CM065665.1:3882976-3885476 GCA_033220385.1 Triplophysa yarkandensis
TACTTTGCTTGAATATTTGTATCTTATGTAGCTTTAGTATATTTAAAATGTATTTTAATGTTTGCCCATTTTTTATATTAAATATGTTAATTACACTTATCATACGAGTTTGTGAGTGTATTCTGTATGCTGTTTAGATGCATGTGTTAATAAAACACATGAAGGAAATTTACATTCAACTTTTAAAAGTTTTTATAACTTTGTAGAAAACTAATTGTAGCAAATTGTGTGCTTAAATATCAATGGACGTAAATACAAGACCGATTTCAGACCAAGTTTATTCTTTGTACATCTTGAAGACCTTCTGTATGTGATGACCGAATGCCTCTGCCATTTAGGGTAACCCCCCTCCAGGGGACATGACATACCAACCGGGCTGCCCGCACACACATTGTAAAAACGCACCGGAAAGGATTCTATTTCAAAAGAAGGTTTTATTTTTTACTATTATAATTGTTCAAAACAATATCATTATTTCTATTTATTTCTATGTTATTGGTTAAATATGTACACATTTTAAAATGATTAAAAAGTAACGCACGACCGAGCGCGTTGGAACAGGGGCGCTCTTCCTTATATGGACACACTTCCAATGGGAGAATGTTTGGGAACGTGACGTCACTTCGTATATGCACACACATTGAGAGAGAGAGAGAGAGAGAGAGAGAGAGAGAGAGAGAGAGAGAGAGAGAGAGAGAGAGAGAGAGAGAGAGAGAGAGTAGATTGCTTTCTCGCCACTTTTTTTCCACTAAGAAAACTTTGTTCACTACACATTTATTTTTGTGTATAGGCCAATGTTTGAAAAGGTATGAGGAAAACGTTGACCGGACGTGATGTCACAGTTATTCAGCAGGTCTGGACTAGAACTTGCTTGGAGGACTTGAAAAAGAAGTCTTGCTGCTGATGAAGTTTGCAGAATTTAGACAACCAAACCTGGGAACCTGACCAAAGGTTCTCTAAACAGGAAACACTGCCCTCTTGAAGCAGTTTAAGGAGCAGATCATTGAGAAAAACAATAATCTGAACATTTCTGAGCTGGAACAAAGCAATGTGGCATCAATGTAACATTCAGTTTCCATTCAATAATGCTCCAAACCTCTTTCCACATTTGGTGGAAAAACAATTGCATAGTTTCTGTTTTTATACCTGGATGAGTTTGGAGATATTATGGGTTCCTTGTTGACTCTCTTGAGATCTGCTGCTGGTCTTAAGACTACTGCATTCAGGCTCTTATCAAATGTCTCAGTACATAAAGGATTGGTTCATTTAACTTATGAAGTCTTTAAATCTGTGATCTAATGATTCTGCTTTGTATCCTGGAACGACCAGAGAAAGATATTCACTGCCTACTATTAAGATGATTTATGTGTAATCTAAATACTAATTTAGTCACTGACATTATAAAAATGCGAGAAGGTCAACTCTGCCATTCTAGAGAGGATTTGATTTAAAAGGATGGCTCACTTTATAATAAAAAATCGGTCATCATTTACTAATCTTCAGGTTGTTACAGACCTGTTTGCATTTCTTTGTTCTGATAAACACAGAGATAGATATTTGGAAGAATGCTCCTTAGTGTCCTGCAGAAGAAAGCGGTCAAAAAAGAGTAAGGAATCGCTCTCACACCTTCTCTGCATTGGTTCCTCGATGGTGAAATGATCTGCCACTTAAAACACGTTTGCCAGACTTAGTCTCTATCTTTAAAAACGCCTAAAACTCATCTCTTCCATCTACACCAAACTCTCTAAACCTCTTTCCAAAGCTACTCAATCTTTATAATAAAAAGAATTGATCTCCCACCAACTGTTTTATCTTGCCTTGTGTAACTTAGTAACCTTTTTACCGCTTCATTGTCTCCTCGACTCTTTGCAAGGCTAATTGGATAAAAGCGTCTGCTAAATGCCTAAATGTAAATGTAAAGAATGTCATGTAAATGTGAAAAGACTAGAGGGATAGTAAGTAACACAATTTTAAATTTTGGAAGGATTATTACTTTTATATAGCAAAACAGCTAGGCCACAGAAGTGAGAATGACTCTTATATCGACATAATGGGATTTTGGAGTAGTCTGGCTATTGGCACAAGCTGGCACTACAACTCGCCGTCTTTGTGTGTGAAATTCACCAGCATCTAAAACTGTTGACAGAATGTTCCTGATAAGAAGCCGTGGAATATGATCTCAAGATATTTGATTAGCCTGTTTGATTTAAGCATATAAGAACTACTCTCCCACTTACAAGCACAAGGACTTTAAGAAGGCGTGAGGGGACACAACATTCATTTATTTCCTGTTGATAACAGGCTCAGTTACAGCTGATTCAGACAGACTGACATGATTAATTATGTTACAGGAAAGAGCAACTACAACCAACACAGCAACACAATCAGCCACTGACAGCTGAGCAGACACATCATCATCCTTCTGTCGAATCAAACCTCCCACACAAAAGATGCTTTTCCCCCCAAGATGAAACATGTCTTATTCTGTTGGTCACGGTCA